>OX451736.1:87267183-87462193 GCA_948472305.1 Vicia faba
TGGTGGATATGTTCTTGGGGACCTTGTCTGGTCCATTTTATAACCACCTGATTGGGAATTCGTCTGCTGGATTCACAGATCTTATCTTGACTGGAGAGCGAATTGAAGCTGGCATCCGGTCTGGGAAAATTCAAGAGGCTGCACCTGCTGATAAAAAGCCTCATCATGGAAAGAAAGAATCCAATGCCGTGCACGGTAAGAAGAGTCGTCATGAGACAGGGGCAATCCAAATCTCCAATCCCGGACCCGCTCAACAAGGACAGGGGCAGCCGCGAAAGGAGAAACGACAGTATACAAAACTCAACATGTCGCTGGATCAAGCATTGCAACAAATGTTGAAGGCAGGGCTGATCACCTTAAGGGCTCCTCTTCGGAATCCGAACACTTCTGCACCCAACTATCATCCCAACGATAGGTGCGCATATCATTCAGATAGCCCGGGGCATACTACAGACAACTGCTGGCCTCTCAAGAACAAGATTCAAGACATGATCGACGCCGGGGAGATTCAGTTTGAAGTGCCTGAGACTCCGAACATAATCACTGCTCCGTTGCCCAATCATTGAAGCCTTTTGTTTATTTGAATTTTTGAGTTGTACTTTTCTTTGCTTATACAAACAATTAATGTCATAGCAAACTCTTTTATTCTATTAATGCATCGCATATGTCTGTTTTGGAAATTAATACAATTATTTTCATTATGTTCAAATATCTTTTCATATTTTTTTCTGATGATCAACTCTTGGTTAATAATTCTGAGCCTCTTGAGGGAGGATGACGAAAACGATACCGCTATCTTTACAGTATGCTTTTGAACAGACCCCGCTGATGAGGTACAGGCATTGTTTCAAATCCTAAACACTAGAGTTATAAGGAAGATAATCCCTCGTCAACCCATCTGAGCCAAAGAAGTAGGAGTTTTATTTTCGAAATTTAAAACCCTTAATCATAACCTGGGGCAGGGTAGTCTCTCAGTTGATCCAAGTGCATAACGAATGACACCAAAGAAGTCTTTACAAAACGAAGAAAGACAGTGATGGTTCAGAACAATCATAAGGACAGGCAGTCATTATAAAAAAAAATCATCAATGAATAGCCCAAGAAGTCAAAACCTGTAAAAGGGACTTATGAAACTGGGGCATCCCGCTGACTGTAATTCCAAAAAGGAAACAGTTCAGGCAAAAAGAAAGGGATAACAAAAATCAAAAAGAAAGAGGTCATACAAACCCTCAACAAAAACAAAGACGACTGCCTATTTGAAATAAGTTATCAACATCTGAATCATCACCGGAAAATCAGAGCAAATACTCGAACAAGGTCTAACGCACGATCAACTGAGTTTAGGTTTGAAGAACATCACGAAGAGCGGGTGGGTACAAATATAATTTGAGCCTTTATCCTTTGTTTCTTAAACCGTGAACCAAGCCACGTTATAACCCTTAAAAGTCCTAGCTGAAGCATGGGTTAGTTCGAAAGCATACTGTCACGAAAGGTATCCTGACTCCTGAAGGCCTACGGTAAATACGGGGTTGACATCACGTTTTACAAACATTCACTGGTTTTATGAAAAAAGAATGCATTTTCAAAATCTTCAAGACAGACATAGGCTTTGCATTTTTAACATAACTTTGTTTGCATATGACTTTTTGTTTGAACAGCAGGGAAATTCGCACGATGAATACCTAATGAACAAAAGTACCTCCAATCAAGGGGCAGACATGACCATGGTCCATTATCTGGAGCAGTCCAATCAAGATTCGGAGAATCTCTCAAAGGCCAAAAAGCCTGGGGCAAATCTCTGCCTAAGTCACTTGGGGCATTCCAGCAACGAATCTTGCACGATCAGACACCTTCTGGTAATATGGCAACACAAGCAGCCAGGGGCATCTCCCTGCATTCTAAGAGCGTGGACATAGTCGGAAAATACTACGCACAATCAAAGACCCGCTAGGTTGACATACCTAGGCAAAAATAAGGGCTTCCCGGCGAACCAAAAAGGTTCGGGCAAAATGAAGGGATGAAATGAAAAAATCTGTACACCCGGCAAGTCGAAAACCTGAAAAGGCGGCTTGGGCAAAAATGGGTATCCCGGTGGACTGAAAACCCGAAAGGGCAGTCCAGGCAAAAGTTAGGGATTAAAGCGTACGACTATGTCCTGCTATCTGTCTACCAGAAGAAGGTTTGTCCGCCAACAACTATCAGCACCCCACAAGAAACAGGGGCAATAAAGAGTGGTCTAAGCAATCTGGTCGTTCTGTCCTCCAGGGTATCAAGGTAGGTTCCGTTGAAGAACATAACCAATGCAGTTCAAAACTCCCCCAGGAGAATCCAATCCAGTTCCCCGGGAAGGTTGGAATCTATCTCCCCAAGCAATAAGCGTACCCCCAGTAGATTCTGGAAGCTTATCCCCTAGCAGGGCACGAACGCGTCGTCCGGCTTGATTTAAAGAGTTATTTCCTTAACAGGATATAACTGGGTTATCCTCAGCCAAAAGCCACGGAAAGAGCGTCGTCGACAGAATCTTCTTATCCCCAGCGAAGTCCATTCATACTTCCAATACAGCAAGGTATCCTCAGCGAGTCATCCTCAACAATTCAACAAAATCATCCCCCACAGAGTATTTCTTCCCAGCATGGTCGCTAGAATATCTTTTTCTCCCGCCAAATTATTCATTCGCCAAGTTTATTCCCCAACGGAGTTATCTTCTCCTACCAGTATACTTGCAGCTATCATCCCCAACGGAGTTATCTTCGTCTATTGGAATTCTTGCAACTATTCTGCAACATCAGCCCAGGATACGACTTCCCGGCACCCGTCAAGGATTTATTTTCTTAGACAAATATACATTCATAAAACGTCACATACATCATTATAGCATGCATATGCATCATACTACACGAATCTCATTGATTTTGAAGACATACAGGTCATGCATCATGATTTTGCATCCAATTATGTCTCGCCTTTTCAGGAAAAAGGATCAATACAAAAATGACTACTATCAACTATCGCAATTCATTCTTGATATAGTTTCAGATATGATCCAGCGATGGTGACGTTCTGATGCTGCTTCCAGATTCCCTTCTAGATATAGTTTCAGATGTAAACCCAGCGATGGTGACGTTCTGATACTGCTTCCAGAATTCCTTCTAGATATAGTTTCAGATGTAAACCCAGCGATGGTGACGTTCTGATACTGCTTCCAGAATTCCTTCTAGATATAGTTTCAGATGTAAACCCAGCGATGGTGACGTTCTGATGCTGCTTCCAGATTCCCTTCTAGATATAGTTTCAGATGTAAACCCAGCGATGGTGACGTTCTGATACTGCTTCCAGATTTCCTTCTAGATATAGTTTCAGATGTAAACCCAGCGATGGTGACGTTCTGATGCTGCTTCCAGATTCCCTTCTAGATATAGTTTCAGGTATAAACCCAGCGATGGTGACGTTCTGATACTGCTTCCAGATTTCCTTCCAGATATAGTTTCAGATGTAAACCAGATATGGTGACGTTCTGATACTGCTTCCAGAAGTCCTTTCTAGATGTTTCCCTCTCCGGCGATGAGTGTGAGGTGATATTCCCCTATGGTTCCCTCTCCAGCGGTGTGTGAGGTAGTAATCCCTTTTTCAGATGTTTCCCTCTCCGACGATGAGTGTGAGGTGATATTCTCCCTATGGTTCCCTCTCCAGCGGTGTGTGAGGTAGTAATCCCTTTTTCAGATGTTTCCCTCTCCGACGTTGAGTGAGGTGATCATTCCTTTCAGATTATAATTGCCTATGGTTCTCTGCCCAATACTGCGAAGATAATAATTCCCATCAAGATTTTTCTCAACAAGCGTTGTTGAAATTAAAATCACCCAGGGTTCTCTTACCATTCATGTTAAGGCAGTAACCATCCCTGGTTCATTTGTCAACGTTTGAAGCTCCAGACTCAGCTCCTGTAACCAGTCAGGACATATCTATACCAAGCATCTAAAATCAACTCCTACAACGTGTCAGGTACTCATTTTTCCTTTTGCAGGTATGCAGGTTCTCGCCAAGGAATCTCCCCCACAATCAACATTCAGATGGCATCTATAAGCCCATCACCCTATCCAGCAATCTCCAAATGGCATCTATAAGCCCATTCCCCCATCACCGCTACTATGTGAGCGCAAATTTCTGGGCACTCTAGTGTCCAATCATCTTCTACCCTCGGATTACGAAAGGCACGTCAGCCGATCTGCATCCTCAGGTCTAAGAAGATTGAACTGGGGCAACTGTTGCACCCCAAAATTTGCCCTCCCATATTCTTCAAGAAATGGCCAAGCCAAGTCACAAAATTCCCCAAGGGTTATGCAGTGCAACTGTCTCCTATACAGTCAAAACTAGGGTTTGTGTTCTGATCAAAGAAAGGAAGTTTTCAAATGCCCAATCAAGTCTCATATGCTCACAAACATGGTCAAGTATCCTCATATCAAGTTTCAAGGCATTCAGCTCAAAATTGCACAGTCAAAACCCTAGATTGCACTACAGTCAACTGTAGGGGCAAAATGGTCATTTGACAGTCAAAAGTTCAAATTTTTGGTCAATATGTCATTTTGAAGCCACAAACATCATTTGATCAATGCTTGATCATGATTCTCAAAATTTGGCTCAGAAATCATCAAAGATGCAAAAGTTGCTATATTTGGACAGCTGAAAAGGTCAACTGAAATTGACCAGGGCATAACTTTCACATGGATTATCAGAAAAATTCCATCCAAAGCTCATTTTGAAGAGAAAGACATTTCCTACAACTCATCTTCATATTCCAAGTCCAAGAAATTCTCTCACAAAAAGTTATCAATTTCAACATTATAGGTCATCTTCAAAAGTCAACAAAAAGGGACTTTAAGTCAAAGGCCATAACTTGAGATTGGTAAATCAAAATGACATGGGACCAAAGGCATTGGTTAGAGGACTCAAAGACCTTTCCAAAATGTCCCAGAACATGTGAAAAGCTTAAAAATTGAGCAAGTTATGCCTTGTGGAAGTTGGGAAATTTTTGGGAATTTTGAAAAGTCAACAATGGTTCAAATGACCTAAAAATGCAAATGGGCCCATTTTTCTTCCAAGTTTCTTCATGCCAAGCCTATGCACGACCATTAGGCCCAAAGGGAAGTATTTTCTCATTTTTTTAATTATTTATTTGAATTTATAATAATATTCATTCATTTAAATTATTTTAATACATGAAAAATATAAAGCTTGACTTAAAAAATCTTTTTGTGCACATTCTACTCTCAAGATTTCGTGCACAATTAAATATGGCAAGTTTTGGTGTGATTGGAGCATGATTGAACCAAATATACATGAAAAAAGATTCAAAAAAGATCTTACAAAATCAAAGATTGAAATCATTGAATGCCATGGATTTTGTTCAATTTTATTGACCTAATGCCTTCACTATATGATCAGGAATGCAAACCTAATGCTTTGAGACTCTCAGCTGCGCTCAGAAGCTAAACACAAACTTGAAAAATTGCTTAGAAACTCAAATTCTGAAATCAACCTTAGAGGTCGATTCAAGCCTTGATTTCCATCCCAAAAGCTCCCTTGACTAATTCTGAACGTGTACCAATCACAAACAACAAGCCAAAACGCCTGGAACCGGTATCATGACCTCAAACAGTTTCCAGAAAAATGCATGATCATGTTCCATGTTTAAGGCATTTTCATTGTTTTTTATTGATGCATTCATACTAATAAGCATATTCTGAAGCTAACCAACGTATTCAATTTTGTTTTTGTGCCATATATGCGAATCTACCATGTTTGGATATTAGGGTTTGCAGGTTTTAAAATTGGGGTTTTTGCAATCAAGAAAAATCAAAGCTTCAGACCATGGCTATTGAATTCAGTGCATTGATACGGACCTAAACCAACATTCGCGAACAATTTATATGCACTATAGCGCTATTCGCTATTTCTTCTAAGGCTGCCTAAACCCACGCATAAAAAACCGTGGCCATTGTTTTGTGGTTTCAGAAAAAATTGAAGAAGATGACCTCGTGTCCAATGGTCATTGGTGCTTTTGAAATTCGCGCGTGTTTAATCCACTAACATTATGTTTTATTTATTATATTCATATGCTATTATATGTTAAATTAGAAGCGTTTGGTTCAGTGGTGCAGGTGTCACTTTGCAAAGTCCAAGACCTGGGTTCGAACCCCAGGTCTGTATCATTCTCAACAATATTTTTCCAAAGACGTTCCCATGCAATACTGGAATGAAGACGCACCATATACCCCGGACCAAGCCTTGACACGTCCCCCTGGAGATCAAACTAAAGGCTTAGATTTGAGGGACACGCTACACCTGGTCAGATGCATCACACATGATCCAAACAAAGTCAACAAGTTCAAGGCTTAATGGGCCGGAATGCTAGGCCCGTACCTCACAAATTGGGGCTACCCCCCCCCCTTGGTTTGCCTTCTCTTTCTTTCTATTTTTATTTTTATTCTTGTTTTAATTATTATTTTTATTACTGTTTATTTAATTAATTATTTTTTTAACAAAATATAAAAACATTACAAAAAAATCAGAAAAAAGATAAAAACATATATTTATTGTATTTATTTTCTTGTAAATAATTAACATGTAAATAAATTTAGTTTTAATTAGGTCATAATTTTAATCCTTTTAATAACAAAAATCCAAAAATAGAATTAGGTTTAATTTTTATTCCTTTTAATTTCTTTTCTTAATAATAATATTTATTTATTTTTTATAATTAAATTTGTATATAAATAACTTAGATTTAAATTAGGTTAAAAATTCAATCTTTTTCTTAATAACTAAAAAAAAAACATTAGAGTTAGGGTTTGACGCTTCCTTTTTAATTTTAATTAATTTCTCCTTCTAAATCTTAAAAAATACAAAAATACTAAAAACATTTAATTTTCATTTTTTATTTTAATTCCTCGTTAATTTAATTTTTTGAGAAAGGGTCCAACGCCCATTGTTTTTAATTATTTTATTTCGCGCATTTTACTTTGTCGCTTGTTATAATTATGTATATGTCCCAAAGCCTTGTAACAGTTTTATTTCTCGCACTTTTATTCGCTTTATTTATTTTTTCAGTCAAATCGGGTCCGGTTTAATTTTGGCGATGTGGTCCCGCGCCATTTGTAATAGCCTTAGATTTATTTTCCCGCAAACTTTATAACTGTTAAACGATGCATGCAAGAATGAATGGCCCTAATTAAAATCAAGCGTAGAACACAACAAACATGACAAGACAAAAATAACTGGAACATGACACACGAATCGCACACACCACCCCTAGGGTACGCCTCACTGTTGCCTTTCGAAAGGTGGTCGTCGAGTAGAGGACGTCTTAGTAAGTCCTCATGATCCGGGAACCTGGCATGAGGTTAGCTTCTAAGGTGCCTTCCCATTGCTCTGGTGATCACCACGTCCCTAAAACTCGAATTGACCCGAACACCTCCAACGGTGGTGCTACCTACCTCTCAATGGTGGGATGGCACTACTTTAAAGGACTTTTACACAGACGAATTCCTTAGGGTAGGTAGGTTCTCAAGGATACTTGCTCTAATTTCAAAAACAAACTCAAAAAGATTTTTCACCAACACTTTTCAAAAGCTTTCAAAGCGAATTTTTCAAACACTCTGACGTATGAGTCGATCTGAAATTTTTCAAAGAACTTTTTTAAAACCCACATTGAAAAGCAAACAAACAATTTTGAAAACACAAGTGAGCAAGTATCTAAGAGCCCATGGATGACCATGGATAGAAAGGGTGATAACACCTTCCCTTTCTATAACCTACCTCCCGAACCGAGAGCAATCTCTTTAAGGAATTTTTCTGTGCTTTTGTCCTTTCCATTTGGAGAAAATAAAAGACGGTGGCGACTCTTGCTTACCGCGACATTTCGCGAACCAGCGTTAAACAGTCAGTTCCAGATCCACCGATCACAATGACCCTCACACATTCTGATGTACATTGGTGTTCTCGGTCCAGAGAAAATGTCATCATCATTAATCGTTGTGGGGAATTCCCTAATGTCCCACTACTTGGAATTAGAGGAGGCATCACCTACAACCCCTGTCTAGCTTTGAGACAATTTGGATATGCTCGGAGAGATGGCCCTCATGACATGCAGATTCCGGACCTAGTTTTTAACTTCGACAATGATGCACAAGGACTTCGACAAAGGTTCATCAGAGCTTGGAGGATGCCTAACAAAGTGGATAGTAAGACACTGAGGCACAAGAATTCCATCCCCCTTGAGTCTTACCTGAAGTGGGTACGAACCCGCTCCCAGAATATTATGATGCCATACCCTCACATTCTCCCCTTGATCAAAGAGTCTGTTATGGAAGGAGAGGTTCCATACACCATCTTACATCCTGACATGCCAACATCATGGGAAGAAATGCAAAAGAGTTGGATCCAACTCAAGGAAGAACAGGATACTTTTGAAGCCAGCTTCTATGCCAGTGAGAAGAAGGTTTTGGAGCTCACCCGCCGACTTCACGAGGAGGAAACTCTCAACACTTACATCGCACCAAAGAGGATGCGCAATGTCTTTTTACATTAAGAATTTTGTAATATTTCGCCCATGGGGCACTTATGTACTAACAAATTTCTTCTTAATATGACGTGCGTTCTTTTTGTTTGCAACAAACTTGAATTTTTGAACCCTTGAATGCATTACATGAATATCATACCATTCATCATATGCATAAACAGGTCTTCATGCCAGGTTTCCTTATCTTTCTTCTATTTATTTCAACAAGATGGATTTGGAGCAAACGGTAAAGGATCTACAGGCACAAAATTCACAATTTCAGCAACTCCTCATGACCTTGGCAAAGGGTCAAGAGGATCTCAAAGTTCTGTTGGAGAAGAATAAAGAGAAGAAAAAGAAAAAGAGACCGGGGGTAGCCACTTTTGGAAGAAGGTTTGACAGCGATGCTAAGAGGACTCTTGAGTTCCCTTCAACGTCTAATGAAAGGGCTGGCAAAGGGAAAGGGGTTGTTGTACCTTCTGAATCTGTGGTTGAAGAGGAGGAAGAGGAAGAAGACAAAGACTATTCTGAACAACAATATCCTCCAGCGGACGAAAAATATAAAAATCTTAAAGATAGACTGGCAGCAATGGAGTTGCAGAGGGTGCCCGGTTTGGATTTTGAGGAACTAGGGCTGGTAGCTGGGATTGTTATCCCTCCCAAGTTCAAGGCACCGACATTTTCCAAGTACGACGGTCTGTCTTGCCCTAAGATGCACCTGAGATCATATGTCAGGAAGATTCAACCCCACTCATTTGATAAAGACCTTTGGGTACACTTTTTCCAAGACAGTCTGTCTGGCACGCAGTTGGACTGGTTCTATCAGCTCGAGAGATCAGAGGTTCACAATTGGGAAGACTTAGTTGCCGCTTTTTATTGTGAGTATCAATACAATGCTGATTTGGCGCCCACTCGTACTTAGTTACAAAGTATGGGGATGGCTTCCAATGAAGGGTTTAAAGAGTACGCCCAAAAGTGGCGTGATCTGGATGGAAGAGTGCAACCACCGCTGTCAGATAGGGAGTTAGTTGACATGTTCCTGGGGACCTTGTCTGGCCCCTTCTTCAATCATCTAATCGGAGGTTCTTCCGCGGGATTTACTGAACTAATTTTGACCAGCGAAAGGGTTGAGGCCGGTATTAAAAGTGGAAAGATCCAAAAATATGCCTCCGCTTCCACCGCTATAAAGAAGACCTTCCCGACAAAGAAGGATATTTATGCTATTTACACCCAGAAAAATCGGGAAAGAGAGGAACGTCGGCCAACAGTGAGGGACGTATTAATTTAGAAATTCGCATCAGACTGGCCTAGAAACAGTCAACCGGGGAATGATCAGCCGAGAACTTATCAGCAAAGGCCACCACGGCAGTTTACTCCAGTAAACATGACACCCGCTCAGATCCTTCCACATCTTATGAAATTGAACCTTGCAAATTTAAAAGAGGAACCAAAGAATGTAAATACCACCTCTCCATCCTACAACTCAAATGCCAAATGTGCCTACCATTCGGACAGTGCTGGGCACGATACCAATAGTTGTTGGGCACTTAAGAACAAAATCCAGGACTTAATTAACGCCAAAGAGGTTGAATTTGATGCCCCTGAGAAGCCCAATGTTATATTTGCTCCGATGCCCAAGTACGGCCACAATGTGTATGCCGTTTTGGAAAACCTCCATGTTACTGATGTTGCCGATCTGTTGACTCCATTGATAGTGATTAAAGAGAAGTTGATGAGAGCCAGGATTTTCCCAGGCTGCGGGAAAGGCTGTTATTTTTGTTTGAACATACAAGGTGATTGTCCAATGTTGAAGTCAGGTGTCCAACGCCTGATGGATACCCAAGAGATACTTTTCCAGAAAACCCCTGTTGACACTTTCAATCCCATTACTCCTGATACTTGTGA
Source organism: Vicia faba (assembly GCA_948472305.1). Lineage (NCBI taxonomy): Eukaryota > Viridiplantae > Streptophyta > Magnoliopsida > Fabales > Fabaceae > Vicia > Vicia faba. Next base: position 87,277,643 of record OX451736.1, read on the forward strand.
TACTTCAACCAACGATATTGCAATCATAACCATTTCCGATAATCCTCCCAAGGCTTGCAAAAAGCCTGTCAGGATTACACCCGACTCTGAATGTGTACCTTTAAAGATCACCACGCCGGGACCTGTCCCGTATAAATCCAGCAAAACGATACCATGGAACTATGGGGGAGAAATCTTCTACCCCGGCATCAAACAAATCGAAACAGTCCAAGAGATTTCTGAAGAAGGAAACCCTGATGTAGGGAACACCACAGGTACAAGCAAGATAACCCGCAGTGGCCGGATCTTTTCTCCGGAGATTGCTCCCCCTCGAGCAGTTTTCGGACCCTTGAAAGCTTCTGCACCTGTTGGACCATCAGTGCAAGGCCCAGTGATCGAAGAACTGGATACTCCTGTAGTAAGACCATCTGCTGAAACTACCGACAAGGATAAGGGGATATTGGAAGGGCCTGTCAGGACGAAGGCTCATGCTGTGGCTATCCCCGAAACCACTCAGAAAGAAATGGATGAAATCTTGAAAAAAATCAGAAAAAGTGACTACGACGTTGTGGAACAATTAGGGCAGACCCCTTCTAAAATTTCAATGTTGGCTCTTCTGCTCTGTTATGAGGCCCATGCTAAGGCCCTAATCAAATTCTTGAAGGCGACACATGTACCCCAAGAAACTTCGGCTGACCAGTTTCAGGAATGTGTGGCCAGTCTTACTGCTGATAATGGCCTTGGATTTTCCGATGCTGACTTGACTCCCAAAGGGAGGAAACACAATGACGCGCTACATGTCTCAATTGAATGTCGAGGAACCACTCTCTCCCATGTCTTAGTTGATACTGGTTCTTCCTTGAATGTGCTACCGGAGAAAGCCCTAGACCATTTGGATTGCGAGGGATTGGCCCTCAAACCTAGTAACATCGTTGTTAGGGCTTTTGATGGTTCCAAAAGAATGGTTCGTGGAGAGGTTGATATTCCTATCAAGGTAGGCACAGAAGTGTTCAACTCCACCTTCTACATGATGGACATCCGTCCGTCATACTCGTGTTTGTTAGGAAGACCGTGGATCCATTATGCCGGGGCAGTTACCTCCTCTTTGCACCAGATGCTGAAATATCCTGTTAAGGGTAAGATTATAACAGTGCACGGCGAGGAAGAGTACATGATAAGTCATCTCAATTCCTTCCGTTATGTGGAGCTGGATGGCGAGTTCATCGAAACGCCTTTCCAACATTTTGAGGAAGTTTCTCCCGAGGTAGCAGTTGCGAAGACAACGGTTGAGGTGTCTATCGTTCCCAAGCATGTATCTAGGATGGTATCTCTCAAGGCCGCGGAGGCGGTGATCAAAGAAGGGAAGAGTACAACATGGGGGAAATTGCCTGATTTTCCCCATAAGACGGACAAATTTGGACTAGGATTCACTGCTGCAGGACAAAAGGCTATGCGTCGCTCCAAGGCTGGGGGACCACCCGTCAAGATTTCTCACCATGGAATCAATGCTGTAGAAGATGAAGATGAAGAGGGCCACTTTGAAGATTGGATCTTTCCGACTGTCGAAGGGGGTTTAAGCAACTGAGAAGAAAAGGATTTTGTTCCCATCACCTTTATCAACCAGTAATTTTATATTTGAACAATTTCTCATTTATGGTCTGTAATAACTAAACAATTCGCACACTATTTTCACCTCATGCCTTTCCCGGGGCATGTAGGTCCATTTGTAAGGGTTTGATTTTCTTCATAATCATATGCCATGTTTTAATTAATCATTGGACGTTTTCATAAACTGTTGTGTTCATTTTCTTTCCTTTTGCATTTTTGTTTTGTTTAAGGATGGCTATCCCTTACACACACCCACACTCACAAATGCAGGTACCCATCCATTCCGGATTCCATGGGCAACTATTTTGTTTCAACCTTCGATAACTCTGAGGATTTGGTCAATCACGCTGAGTACGAAGTTGACAAAGACTGTGAAGTGCCGGGAGAGTTAGCCAGACTTCTACAACAAGAAGAGGGGGCTATTCTGCCTCATGAAGAGTTGCTAGAAACCATTAACTTGGGGACAGAGGAAGACAGGAAAGAGGTAAAAGTGGGTGCCAACCTGGAACCAAGTGTCAAGGAGGGCTTAGTGCAGTTATTGAACGAATATGTTGAAATCTTCGCCTGGTCTTATGAAGACATGCCAGGATTAGACACAGATATCGTGGTTCACCGTCTCCCTACAAGAGAAGACTGTCCACCGATCAAGCAAAAGGTTCTTCGAATGAGGCCTGACATGTCTGAGAAGATTAAGGCTGAAGTAATGAAGCAATTCAACGCTGGCTTTTTGGATGTTACCTCCTATCCACAATGGGTTGCTAACATCGTGCCCGTACCTAAAAAGGACGGCAAAGTCAGAATGTGTGTAGACTATCGGGATTTGAACAGGGCTATCTCTAAAGATGATTTTCCACTACCACATATCGACATCTTGGTTGACAATACAGCTCAGCACAAGGTGTTTTCCTTCATGGATGGATTCTCGGGATACAACCAGATCAAAATGGCCCCCGAGGACATGGAGAAAACTACCTTTGTCACGCAATGGGGTACCTTATGCTACAAAGTGATGTCGTTCAGACTGAAGAACGCAGGGGCAACCTATCAACGCGCCATGGTAGCTTTGTTTCATGATATGATACATCATGAGATCGAAGTTTACGTAGACGACATGATAGCTCGATCCCAGACAAAAGAAGAACACCTTGATCATCTGCAAAAGCTGTTTGTCAGGTTGAAGGAGTATAAGCTCAGACTGAACCCAAGCAAGTGCACTTTTGGGGTTAGGTCTGGTAAACTTTTGGGATTTATCATCAGCAACAAAGAAATTGAGGTTGATCCAGCTAAAGTAAAGGCTATACGAGAAATGCCTCCTCCCCGTACTGAAAAGGAGGTTAGGGGATTCTTGGGACGCTTGAACTATATCGCAAGGTTCATTTCTCACCTGACATCTACCTGTGAGCCAATCTTCAAGCTGTTGAAGAAAGATCAGGTGATTGAATGGAACAATGATTGTCAGGTTGCTTTTGATAAGATCAAAGAGTATTTGCTAGAACCTCCTATTCTTATGCCACCCGTCCAAGGAAGTCCATTAATCATGTATCTGACAGTTTTGGATAACTCAATGGGGTGCGTACTGGGCCAACATGACGAGTCTGGCCGAAAAGAGCATGCCATTTATTACCTTAGCAAAAAGTTTACCGACTGTGAGACTCGCTACTCACTACTCGAGAAAACTTGTTGCGCTTTGGTATGGGCTGCTCGTCGGCTAAGGCAGTATATGTTGACTCATACCACTTTGCTGATTTCCAAGATGGATCCAATCAAGTATATCTTCGAGAAGCCTGCTTTATCTGGAAGAATCCCTAGATGGAAAATGATTCTGACTGAGTATGATATCCAGTATACTACTCAAAAGGCTATAAAGGGGAGTGTACTAGCTGACCATCTAGCTCATCAAGCCGTCGAAGATTACCAATCTATGAGATTCGACTTCCCTGACGAGGACATCATGACATTGGACAACATTTAAGGTAACAGACCATATGACGGACCTGAACAAGGATCCCGAAGGACCCTGTACATCGATGGTGCTTCAAATGCACTTGGCAACGGTATCAGTGCAGTACTCATATCTCCGGAAGGTTGCCATACACCCTTCACTGCCCGACTTTGTTTCAGCTGTACTAACAACATGGCTGAATATGAAGCTTGCATCTTTGGTCTCAAGGCTGCTATGGACTTGGGGATCAAATCTTTGGTCGTATTTGGGGACTCGGCTTTGGTTATCAGTCAAGTCAAAGGAGAGTGGGACACCAAGCATCCTAATCTTATCCCATACAAAGAACATGTCCTGACATTGTTGCCTCAGTTCGAGCTAATCACCTTCAAGCATTTCCCGCGAGAAGAAAATCAGCTAGCAGATGCTCTAGCTACAATGTCTTCCATGTTTAAACTCAACTGGGATAACGAGGCTCCCCAAATTACCATCGAGCGAAGGGACGAACCTGTGCACTGTCATGAGATTAATACCGAAGAAGTAGTGGAACAACCCTGGTTTCATGAAATCAAAAGGTATCTCCAGACTAGAGAATACCCTGAAGGAGCTTCTGTCAACGATAAAAAGTTCTTAAGGAGATTTGCTGCCAAGTTCTTCCTAAGAAATGGCATCCTTTATAAGCGCAGCCATGATTGTGTTCTACTTCATTGTGTGGATAAAGCTGAAGCAGAGTTGATCATGACCGATATACATAATGGCACATTTGGTACCCACTTGAGCGGACATACGATGGCTAAAAAGATTCTAAGGGAAGGCTACTACTGGTCTACCATGGAGGATAATTGTCATCAACATTCCCGTACCTGTCACAAATGCCAAGTCTATGCCGACAAGATACATATCCCTCCTGTTCCTCTCAACGTCCTGACAGCTCATTGGCCATTCGCGATGTGGGGCATTGACATGATTGGAGAGATTAAGCCTACGACATCCAATGGACACCATTTTATCCTGGTGGCTATTGACTATTTTACCAAGTGGGTCGAGGCAGCTTACTATGCATTAGTTACAAAAAATGTGGTTGCCCGCTTCATCAAGCAGAACCTCATATGCCGGTATGGTGTCCCCGACAGGATCATCACAGACAACGGTACAAATTTGAACAACACTATGATCACCGCTCTATGCGAAAAGTTCAAGATTTATCATCACAATTCATCTCCCTATCGGCCGAAGATGAACAGTGTTGTTGAAGCTGCGAACAAAAATATCAAGAAGATCATTCAAAAGATGACAATCACCTACAAGGACTGGCATGAGATGTTATCATTTTCTCTGCATGGATATCGTACCACAACACGTACTTCAACAGGGGAAACCCCATTTTGTTTGGTATATGGCATGGGAGTTGTTCTACCCATGGAAGTTCAGATTCCTTCCTTAAGGATTATGAAGGACGCTGGTTTGAGTGAAGACGATTGGATTCAGACCCGGCTTGATCAACTTAATTTGATCGACGAGAAGCGACTTACTGCTGTTTGTCATGGTCAGACGTATCAAAAACGAATGATCAAGGCTTTCAACAAGAAAGTCAGACGTCAGATATATCAAGTCGGAGATCTTGTAATCAAGCGGATCATCTTACCGCAAAGTGATCCCAGGGGCAAGTGGACTCCTACTTATGAAGGACCATTTGTGATCAAAAGCATCTTTTCTGGTGGGGCAATGATTCTGACCACCATGGACGATGACGACTTTCCGCACCCTGCGAACGCAGACATAGTCAAAAGATACTACGCATAAAACAACCCGATAAGTTGAAAACCCGAAAGGGCGACTTGGGCAAAAATGGGTGTTGCACCCCAAAATTTGCCCTCCCATTTTCTCAACATTTCTCATCACAAAGCCCTTGAAGATCAAGGTCCAGCTAAGGTTTCATCTGCTCAAAACTTCTCCTTGCACTGCTGACCCAAATTAGGGTTTGTGTTTGCACAAAGATGTTTTGACCTAAAATTCCTAAGATGACTTTCATGCTTCATATTGGACTCCCAAGTTCATCCTCATCAAGTTTCAAGTTTTGATTCCAAGTTTTGCCCAGTCAATTGGACAGTTGACCTAGAAATCAACTGTATTGGGGAAAAAGTCAACTGTGGCCAATTGACAGTTAAACCTCATGAAAATTGACCCACATCAACATTATGAACTCATATGGACCATTTGATCAAGTTTGGATCACAATTCCATAAGAAATTTGATCAGATCACCAAAAGGGCAAAATGGTCATTTTTAGGGTTTTGACTGAACAAAGGCAATTTGTGACTGTTTGACCTAGCCAATGGCAAACCAAGCTCACATATGGACTCAAGGACCCCATGGAATTATCTTTACATGCTCAACAAACTCAAAAGATCCCAAGTACACAAGATTGACAGTTGAATTTCCCAGTCAATTGATCAATTTTGACTGTACACTGAAAAGTCAAACTTTGACTTTTTGGTCAAAATCAAGAGCCAAGATTCATTTTTCATCAAAACATGCCAAATCATGAAACTTGTTCACCAAGAAATCACAAAATACAAATTAGGGTTAGAAATTAGAATTTTTCATAACTTAGAATTTTTCTAAGTTATAAAAAACCCTAATTTTTTCCTAACTTTGCCCCACTTTTTCACCAAGATCCATTTGGATTCAAACAAAAGTCAAAACATGAAAGTTGTAGCTTGTTGCATAATCTACAACTTTGATCACAAAGTTTTCCCATTTGAGGCTTATATCTCAAGTTACAAATTTTTGAATAAGGGCACTAAACCATTCTTAACTTAGTGAAATTTTAACCTATTTTGACAAGGTTTTCTACCCATCTTCAAGGCCATTTTCCATACACTTCCACTTGGAATTTCAATTTTCATTTCAAAGATGGATTGTAGTACACATTCCAAGCTTTCCAAAATGTCCAATAACTTCTCAAACAACCTTATAACTTGAGAGAATCGAATTTCACAATTTGGCAAAAACTCACTTTTGAATTGATCATGAACATGTTCATAACTTAAGCCATTTTCAAGTCATCATAGTTTGTGCTAAATTACAGGTCCTAAAACCCTTTGACACTCAATAATTCAATGCAAAACCTTTGTGTCAAGGCCTTGTTTCATGAGTTCAAGCATTGCCTAAAGGATTAATCCATTTATAGATAAAGCATTTCTTCCATTTTTGCAAAAGGTAACTTTATGTCCAATTGAAAATCCAAGCAGTACAAATGAGATCTAATTGGCACAAGATTATGAGCAAAACACTCTGATCAAGGAGAGATTATGCAGCTCATTAGGGGGCCTCTACTGACCTAGAACACAACTTGGGCATTTTTTGCTTAAAGTGTAAGTAACTTGGCATATTGTAACACAACTCTCATATCAGCTTACAAACACTTAAGCAAACTTGTCAAATAGATCCAGGACATCATAACCAAGCCAGTACACGACCCTAACATCTCTCATACACTCCCAATCTCAGAATCACCTTCAAACTGCAAAAACAGGGCCATGCCTGCAGTTTGAGTGCCATCTTCCATTTCCCTCAAGCTCTCTTGCCCAAACCAGTTCACACACATTCCCTAACATCTATGCAAGCTGACCATGACTTGAAACACGACCTGTAACTCCTCTAACAAGTTCCACCATTTTCATTTTTCCATTTTGCATTTGAAGTTCTACAGCTCAGTTCAAGGTGTCTCAAGGCAAAGTAAATATTGGAACAGCATCACCACATCTCAAGGAAGCTATACCAACCATTATCTTGCACTGAAAGCTCCCCATTTGCCAGATAGAACTTCAACTGAACAGGTACTTTGGTGAACTTCTATCTCTCTCATTAGGCATCATTAGCTCTAAGTTTGTGAATAAGCAATGTTCTACTCATGCCACTGAACCTGTACATGCTTTTACTTTCCATTTCTTTTGCTTGAGCTGTGAGAATTTAAGGTTTGAAAATGGCAGAAAACTTAGGTTAGGATTTGGGATTGTTAAAATTCTCTCTCATTTCTGAGAGTTAGGAGATGTTCTTTATATATTTGGAATCGTGGTTCCATGCTTAAAATTTTTTGTGTTGAAAGTTTGTGCAAAAGATCAAAGAATCAGGATGTTGGGATGGAAGAACAGGGCGCGCGTTTTTTTTTAATATTGTTGTTCAGAGGTTGAAGAAAGGTCTTCATGGGCTGGGCTTATGTTGACTTTCCTTTTTGCACCATATAATTTGTTCTGAACCCCCTGAGCCCATTTGCTTTATTTTTAATGTTTTTTGACTTTTTCTTTTTTTAATTGACTCATTTATTTTTTCTCAGCATATTAAAAATATAAAAATATTTTTTCTCATCATTTTTGAATTTATTAGGTATTTATTTGATTTTTCTTTTAGTTTGTACATAAATAAATAAATATATACTTTTTGTTTAAAATACTAAAATAGCACAAATATATTTTATACACTTTTATCTTATTTTTACTTCCTGAAAATATTTTATAGAAAAATACCTTTTTTATTTAAATATTAAATATTATTAATTAATATATATAATACATATTTTGTAAATAATATAAATAAATAGGTATACATTAATACACTTAGGATATAAATACCAAAAAATGTACATATTTTATTTTTTAATATTTAATACTAAAAAATACATTTTTTACAAATATACTTCATTTTTATTTTATTTGTTGTACATAAATAGTAAATATTATATATATTAAATAATTAATCCCCTTTTGATTAAAATTAGGGTTTTGCCCTAAACATGAGAATACTCCAAAAATAATACCCTTTTTTTTTATCTCTTTTTATTTTTACATAAATAATACTTTTTTTCATACACATAAAAATTCTTTTTTTACATTTTTGCATATTTACTTCATTTCCATTTAATTATGCAATTATTTGTATTGTAAATATTCAAAGAAAATGATGTAATAGCTTAGGTTTAATTTCTTGTCTAAATATATCCCATTTGAAACATTGGACCCCCCCTCCCCATATTATTGTGTTGTAATAGTGTAGGAATTTAAATTTCGCACTTTAATGCTTTCTAAACATATCATGCTAGAACTAGGGTTTGTATGCGAATAAAACGAACAAAATAGTTTGACCTAATTTCAAGATAAATAAGCATGAAAATGGACAACACATTTCACACTTGCACCCCTAGGGTATTCCACTTTGTTGCCTTCAAATAATTGGGCCATATTGCATGTTGGATTTCTTTGGGTAAAACAAACAATCAAATGATCATAGTCCCTCAAAATGTTGCCTAAATGAATGATCAAGTCCCTTTTAAAGAAAAAATTGCCCAAAGACATTTAACACTATTGCAATTATGGTCTAAACGATGACCCGCGCCCGTCCCTTTCACCTCCTAATACAAGATTGACCACCAAATGCAATGGTGGAACAAAATTGTCAAAAGGTTTAAAACATAACAAAAATCTTTGAGAAAACTTTAGGGTAGATAACTCTTAAGTACTTGCCAATTTGCGAAGAAAACACTTGCCTATTTTCAAAACCCACTTCACAAACACTTTCAAAACCAACTTTCAAAAACCTTGAAACATCTTTTTAAAAGACAAAACACCTTTTGTAAAACATTCGAGTAAAGAATTGTTACAAGGATAGCCTATACAAGGCATCTTTTCAAAACATTTTCAAAACCACACACCAAGCACCATTTCAAACAATTGAAAACCAAGGCAAGTTGATCTAAGAAAGTATCTAAGAGCCCATGGATAACCATGGATAGAAAGGGTGTTAATACCTTCCCTTTCTATAATCTACTCCCCGAACCCAAGAAAGATCTCAAAGGTTTTTGCTGTGCTTTTTAAACCTTTCCTTAGGATAAAATAAAAAGTCGGTGGTGACTCTTGCTCAACCGAAACATTTGCGAAAACAAACGCAAAACCCTAGTCAGTTCTTCCACCGTATCACAGAACTGGCGACTCTGCTAGGGAGAATTTTATAAGTGGAGTAACCTTAGGGCTTAGATCACCCTCTTGCATGACAAATTGTTTGAGTTGTTTGCTTTATATCTTGGCTCTATTGTTTGGGTTTACAATCCTACACCCGGATTTTGGGAAACATTCATAGATAGCAATACGTTGTGGAAACTGTGCGGGGTATACCGACACGGTCGAAGCAATAGCTATATTAGTGCGACATATTTGTGAGTACCGGTAACCCTTGAGTTCAATCAAGGAGAGTACGGGGCCGCTGAGTGATGTCACTAAGCACTAATGACCTAGAACCTTACTTGACCATCTTGGCCTTTTTATTAGGGGTAGTGAGATGACCGGCTTTGGTGCAGTCCGAAGTTGGTAGATACTCGATACTACACTCATTGAGGGTTGTTTTCTTGGAATATTTTGGTGGCTAGTTAAGTGGCTAAACCAAGACAATGAACAATGAAAATAATCCAGTGATATTGAGCTCCTTAGAACCCGGTTACTATTTATAGGACAGGTTTTTAAGCCAACTACACTCAAGAGGGTACTTACCTATGAAACCCCATGCAAGCCTGAAACTAGGGTTTGGTGTGATTTGCTTGTACATATGCTTTGTGCATACATCATAAACATCATGAAGCATCATATGCATCCACTAACCATTTCAAGGGTTTGGATCTTCATCTTTGTTCCTGTTTTGTAGGTCATGGAAATTCCTCGCAGAAATACCATTCAAGTCAACCTTGTGAGAATCTCTCCTCAACTCAAGGAGCTCACCTCAAGAATTCCGGAAAATTCATCCTTCAGTGAAAGACATGGTAGACTGCTCAGCCTAGTCAGCACCAACATTGAAGAAGACATGATGAAGGTGCTATTCCAGTTCTTTGACCCTCTGCACCACTGTTTTACTTTCCCTGATTATCAGTTGGTGCCCACTTTGGAGGAGTTTTCTCAACTCCTGAGAATTCCTATCCTTAATCAACTACCCTTCAACGGTACGGAAAAGGAACCAAAGCCGGAAGATGTTGCTCGAGCATTACATCTACAACCATCCGACATCAAGGGGCATTGGGAAACCAGAAGCGGCGTCAAAGGATTCTTAACAAAGTTCTTGTTCGAGAAGGCACAAGAATGTTGGAATTCCTTGGACCTACAAGCTTTTGAAGATATTGTGGCACTCCTTATCTATGGGTTGGTCTTGTTCCCAAATCCTGACCAATTGGTAGATGTCAACGCCGTCAAAATCTTCTTGTCCAGAAATCCAATACCAACATTGCTTGGGGATATCCTTCACTCATTTTACACACGAACAATGAGAAAGAGGGGTGTTCTCATGTGCTGTACTCCTCTCCTTACAAGGTGGTTTATTTCGCACCTTCCACAATCTGTCTTGAAGAATGACCATGGTTCAAGGTGGTCCCAACGGTTGATGACTCTTACTCATTCTGATGTGCATTGGTGTTCTCGGTCCAGAGAAAATGTCATCATCGTCGATCGTTGCAGAGAGATTCCTAATGTTACTTTACTTGGAATTAGGGGAGGTATCACCTACAACCCTTGCCTAGCTTTGAGGCAATTTGGATATGCACGGAGGGATGGCCCTCTTGACATGTTGATTCCTGACCTAGTTTTTGATTTCGACAACGATGCGCAAGGACTTCGCCAAAGATTCATCAGAGCTTGGGGAAAACTCAACAAGGTTGATAGCAAGACTCTGGGACACAAGAACTCCATCCCTCTTGAGCCTTATCTCAAGTGGGTATGAGCCCGAGTCCAAAGTCTAATGATGCCTTATCCTCATGTACTCCCAGTGATTAAAGAGCCCGTCAATGAAGGAGAGGTTCCCTACACCATCCTACATCCAGACATGCCTACATCGTGGGAGGAAATGCAGAAAAGTTGGATTCAGCTCAAGGAGGAACGGAATACTTTTGAAGCTAGCTTGTACGCCAGTGAAAAGAAGGTCCTAGAGCTTACCCGCCGACTCCATGAGCAAGAGGCCCTCAACACCTACATCGCACCGAAGAGGATGCGCAATGTCTTTTTACCTTAAGAAGTTATTTTGTAATATTTGGCCCATGGGGCATTTATGTACTAACAAATTTCTTCTTATTAATATGACGTGTGTTCTTCTTTGTCTGAAACAATTTTGAATGTCCTAAATCCTTGAATGCATTGCATACATAAGCATACCATTCATCATGTGCATAAGCAGGTCTCACGCCAAGTTTCCTTATCTGTCTGCTGTTTATTTCAGTAGGATGGATCTCGAGCAAACAGTCAAAGACCTACAAGCTCAGAATGCACAGTTCCAGCAACTCCTGTTGACCTTGGCTAAGGGTCAGGAGGATATCAAGACTCAGTTGGGGAATAAGGACCCGGTGAAAAAGAAGAAAAAGAGGATTGGGGTGGCTACTTTGGGGAGAAGATTTGACGGAGAAGCTCGGAAAGTGCTTGAATTTCCTCCTACTTCTGATGAAGGGACTAGTAAAAGAGATGGAGTTGCGGTGCCTTTCGAGTCTGATGCGGAGGAAGAAGAGGTTGAAGAGGATGAAGATTATTCTGACCAGCAATACCCTCCAGCTGATGATAAATACAAGGGTTTAGAAGACATATTGGCCGCCATGGAACTACAAAGAGTACCGGGTTTGGATTTTGAAGACTTGGGCTTGGTGGCCGGGATTGTGATTCCCCCAAAATTCAAAGTGCCAATGTTTGTGAGGTATGATGGGCTGTCCTGTCCAAAAATGCATCTCAGGTCCTACGTGAGAAAGATTCAACCCTATACGGCAGATAAAAATCTCTGGATTCATTTCTTTCAAGACAGCCTTTCGGGAGCTCAGTTGGAGTGGTTTTATCAGTTAGAAGGAACCAGTGTCAGAAATTGGGAAGATTTGGCCACCGCTTTCTACAAACAATACCAGTATAATTCTGATCTTGCTCCTACTCGTACCCAACTTCAGGGTATGTCACTAGGAACAAGCGAGGGATTCAAAGAATATGCACAAAAATGGAGGGATTTGGCTGGCAGGGTGCAGCCTCCTTTAACCGACCGTGAACTCGTTGATATGTTTCTTGGGACCCTATCTGGGCCATTTTTCAACCATCTAATTGGTAACTCTTCCGCGGGGTTTACCGATTTGATCTTAACAGGCGAAAGAATAGAAGCTGGCATTAAGTCAGGAAAGATTCAAAAGGGTGTTGCTGCAAGTGTTGAGAAGAAGCCTTTTAAGAAGGAGACAGCTATGGTATATTCTCAGAGAAGAGCAGGGAAGATGGAGCGTCGGCCAACTGTGGGGGCCGTAATGATTCAAAACACTCCAAATGAGCAGCCTCGCTATAACCAGTCCAGAACAAATCAGCAACGGGTGGAACGGCCACAACGGCAGTTCACCCGCATTAATATGACTCCAGCGTAAGTGCTTCCCCATCTGTTGAAGTTGAACCTCGCCACCATCAAGGAGGCACCAAAGAATGTGAATACGTCCTCTCCATATTATCATGCTAATGCTAAATGCGCCTACCATTCGGACAGTGTTGGACACGACACCAATGATTGTTGGGCACTCAAGCATAAAATCCAAGACCTGATAGAGGCTAAGGAGGTAGAGTTTGACGCTCCAAAGAAGCCTAATGTGATATCTGCACCCATGCCGAAGCACGGCCGAAATGTCAATGCCATTGAAGAAGATTTGTATGTTGCTGATTTCAGTGATCTGACTACTTCATTGCTAACCATTAAGTTGAACCTATTGAGGGCCGGGATCTTCCCGGGATGTAAGGAAGACTGCTATTGTTGTTACTCTCTGCCGTTTGATTGTCCGTTACTGAAGAAAGGCATCCAGGGCCTTATGGATAATCGACAAATTTTGTTTGAAAAAGTTTCTGCTGTTCCAGTTCATACTGAGGATGTCTCAATCATAACCATTCACGCCAATCTTTCCAAGGTCGTCAAAAAGCCTGTTAAGATTACACCAGCTACGAAATCTGTTCCTTTGAAGATAACAATGCCAGGGCCTGTTCCCTATGTTTCTGAGAAGTCGATACCTTGGAACTATGGCGGCGACGTCTACTACCATGGTATCAAACAAATCGAAATAATTGAAGAAAGTTAGGACGATGAAGAAGCCATCATTAGCAATATTGCGGGCACTAGCAAAATCACCAGGAGCAGGAGAATATTTTCTCCAGAGATTTCCCCTCCAAGAGCAGTCTTTGGACCCTCATCAGCTGACAAGGTCGTCCCTGCACCAATAAAACTTTCTGCTAGAACTCCTTTGATTGAAGACGTTGTTGTTCCTAGTACTGTCTCTCCTACCGCTGCTGACAAAGGTAAGGGAATCCAAGATGAGCCCGTCAGGACGAGGGCTCAACCCTTGGTCATCCCGGAAACCTCCAAGAAGGAAATGGATGAGATTTTGAGGATAATCAAAAGAAGTGATTACGATGTGGTAGAACAGCTGGGGAAAACCCCCTCAAAGATCTCCATGCTGGCACTACTACTTTGCTCAGAAGCGCACGCTAAAGCCCTGATAAAATTCCTGAAGGCAGCCCATGTGCCCCAGGAGACCTCTACGGATCAATTTCAGAATTGCGTGGCTAGCCTTACTGCGGAAAATGGATTAGGTTTCTCCGATGCCGACCTAACTCCTAAAGGTAGAAACCACAATGATGCTTTGCACATTTCAGTCGAGTGTCGAGGAACTACTCTCGCACACGTCTTGGTCGACACTGGGTCGTCGCTGAATGTTTTACCTAAGAAGGCCTTGGACCGACTAGATTGTGAAGGGTTGGAATTAAAGCCGAGTGATATCATTGTCAGAGCTTTCGATGGTTCGAAGAGAATGGTCCATGGAGAGGTTGAAATTCCCATCAAGATAGGCACGGAGGTGTTTAAATCCACTTTCTATGTGATGGACATCCGTCCATCATACTCTTGCTTGCTGGGTAGACCTTGGATACACCATGCTGGGGCAGTCACCTCCTCCTTACATCAGATGTTGAAGTATCCTGTTAGGGGAAAGATCATTACCGTCCATGGCGAAGAAGAGTACATGATTAGCCACTTAAATTCTTTCCGGTATGTGGAGGTTGAAGGAGAGTTCATTGAGACACCGTTTCAACATTTCGAAGAAGTCCTTCCTGAAATAGCGGTAGCAAAGTTGGCAGCTGAGACACCGAGACAGATGGCCAGGATGGCATCTCTGGAGGACGCGAGGGCCGCAATAAAAGAAGGGAAGAATTCAGCATGGGGGCAGTTACCTGACATTCCACATAAGACAGACAAATTTGGATTAGGGTTCACAGTCGCTGGCCAGAAAGCTATGCGCCGTGCGAAGATTGAAAGGGCGTCAGTCAAGATTTCTCCCTACGGAGTCAACGCTTTGGAGGATGAGGACAAAGAGAGCAACATTGAATAGTGGATTTATCCAACTGTCAAAGGAGGATTGAGAAACTGGGAGGCAAAAGACTTTGTCCCCATCACTTTTATTCATCAGTAATTTATCTGTTAAACATTTCCTATTTGGTCTGTAATATTTACTTTCAAACAATCCGTACACTATCTTTTCACCTCCTGCCTTGCCCGGGGCATGTAGGTCCACTTGTAAGGGTTTTGATTATTTTTCATATCCATATGCCATGTTTAATGATTCATTGGACGTTTTTTCATGTGATAAACTGCTTGTGTTCATTTTC
The DNA here is from genome assembly GCA_948472305.1 of Vicia faba. Classification (NCBI taxonomy): domain Eukaryota; kingdom Viridiplantae; phylum Streptophyta; class Magnoliopsida; order Fabales; family Fabaceae; genus Vicia; species Vicia faba. The sequence goes on from OX451736.1 coordinate 87,292,856, forward strand.
TTTCCTTTTGCATTTTTGTTTAAGGATGGCTATCCCTTACACACACCCACACTCACCAATGCAGGTACCCATCCACTTAGGATTCCATGGGTGACTATTCTGCTATATCTTTCAATAACTCTGAGGATCTGGTCAATCTAGTCGAGTATGAAGATGACGAAGGTTGTGAAGTACCTGGGGAACTAGCCAGACTTCTGCAACAAGAGGAAAGGGCCATTTTACCACACGAAGAGTCACTGGAAACTGTTAACTTGGGAACCGAGGAAGACCGGAAGGAGGTGCAAGTGGGTGCCAATCTGGAACCAAAAGTCAAGAAGCGCTTGGTACAGTTGTTGAATGAGTATGTTGAAATCTTCGCTTGGTCCTATGAAGACATGCCGGGTTTAGACACAGACATCGTGGTTCACCGTCTCCCCACAAGAGAGGATTGTCCACCGATCAAGCAAAAAGTTCGCCGAATGAGGCCTGACATGTCTGAAAAGATCAAAGCAGAAGTAATTAAACAATTCGATGCTGGCTTTCTGGCTGTTACGTCCTATCCTTAATGGGTCGCTAACATTGTGCCAGTACCTAAGAAATATGGCAAAGTCAGGATGTGTGTGGACTACCGGGATTTGAATAGGGCCAGCCCTAAAGATAATTTGCCGCTACCTCATATTGACATTTTGATCGACAATACAGCTCAACATAAAGTGTTTTCCTTCATGGATGGATTCTCGGGCTACAATCAAATCAAAATGGCTCCCGAGGATATGGAGAAAACGACTTTTGTCACACAGTGGGGCACTTTCTGTTATAAGGTGATGCCGTTCGGGCTGAAGAACGCAGGGGCAACTTATCAACGCGCCATGGTAGCTTTATTTCACGATATGATACATCATGAGATTGAAGTTTACGTAGACGATATGATAGCTCGGTCACAAACAGAGGAAGAGCACCTTGAACATCTGGAGAAGCTGTTTGCCAGGTTAAAGGAATACAAGCTCAGGCTGAATCCAAGTAAATGCATCTTTGGAGTTAGGTCTGGTAAACTCCTGGGATTCATTGTAAGCAACAAAGGCATTAAAGTCGATCCGGCAAAAGTAAAAGCAATACAAGAGATGCCTGCTCCCCGTACTGAAAAGGAGGTTAGAGGATTCTTGGGGCGCTTAAACTATATTGCCAGATTCATCTCACATCTGACTTCTACCTGTGAGCCAATTTTCAAACTCTTGAAAAAAGATCAGGTAGTGGAATGGAACGACGATTGTCAAGCTGCTTTTGATAGAATCAATGAGTATTTGCTAGAACCTCCTATTCTGATGCCACCCGTCGAAGGAAGACCATTGATCATGTATTTGACCGTCTTGGATAACTCAATGGGGTGTGTTTTGGGCCAGCATGACGAGTCTGGTCGAAAAGAGCATGCTATTTATTACCTTAGCAAAAAGTTTACCGACTGTGAGACTCGCTACTCACTGCTCGAGAAAACTTGTTGCGCTTTGGTATGGGCTGCTCGCCGACTAAGACAGTATATGTTGACTCATACTACCTTGTTGATTTCCAAAATGGATCCTATCAAGTATATCTTCGAAAAGCCCGCTTTATCTGGAAGGATAGCTAGATGGCAAATGATCTTAACTGAATATGACATCCAGTACACCACCCAAAAAGCTATAAAAGGGAGTGTACTAGCTGACCATCTGGCTCATCAGGCTATCGAAGATTATCAACCCATGAGATTTGATTTCCCGGACGAGGACATCATGAATTTGGACAACATTAAAGGTGACGGACCGTATGACGGACCCGAAAAGGGATCCCGATGGACCCTGTACTTTGATGGTGCTTCAAATGCACTTGGAAACGGCATTGGCGCAGTACTCATTTCTCCAGAAGGTTGTCACACACCTTTCACGGCCCGACTTTGCTTCAGCTGCACAAACAACATGGCTGAGTATGAAGCTTGCATCCTTGGTCTCAAGGCTACTATAGACTTGGGGATCAAATCTTTGATCGTATTCGGGGACTCGGCTTTGGTCATCAGCCAAATCAAAGGAGAGTGGGATACCAAGCATCCTAATCTTATCCCATACAAAGAACATGTCCTGACGTTGTTGCCTCATTTCGAGCAAATTACCTTCGAGCATTTCCCGCGAGAAGAGAATCAGCTAGCAGATGCTCTGGCCACAATGTCCTCCATGTTTAAACTCAACTGGGATAACGAGGCTCCCCAAATCACCATCGAGCGAATGGATGAACCTGCGCATTGTCACGAGATTAATACCGAAGAAATGGTGGAACAACCTTGGTTCCATGAAATCAAAAGGTATCTCGAGACTAGAGATTATCCTGAAGGAGCTTCCGTAAATGACAAGAAGTTCTTAAGGAAATTCGCTGCTAAGTTCTTCCTGAGCAACGACATCCTTTACAAACGAAGCCATGATTGTGTGTTACTCCGATGCGTAGATAAAGCTGAAGCAGAATTGATCATGACTGATATACACAGCGGCACATTTGGCACTCACTTGAGCGGGCATACAATGGCTAAGAAGATCCTGAGGGCAGGCTATTACTGGTCTACCATGGAAGCTGACTGCCATCAACATTCCCGTACTTGCCACAAGTGTCAAGTCTATGCTGACAAAGTTCATACCCCTCTGGTTCCTCTCAACGTCCTGACTGCTCCGTGGCCCTTTGCAATGTGGGGCATTGATATGATTGGAGAGATCAAGCCCACGGCTTCCAACGGACATCGCTTCATCCTGGTTGCCATTGACTATTTCACCAAATGGGTCGAAGCAGCTTCCTTCGCCTCTGTGACTAAAAATGTGGTTGCCCGCTTTATCAAGCAAAATCTTATATGTCGGTATGGTGTTCCAGACAGGATCATCACAGACAACGGTACGAATCTGAATAACACGATGATCACTGCATTGTGCGAACAGTTCAAGATTTATCATCACAATTCATCTCCCTATCGGCCGAAGATGAACGGTGCTGTTGAAGCTGCGAACAAAAACATTAAGAAGATCATTCAGAAAATGACAGTCACTTACAAAGACTGGCATGAGATGTTACCGTTTGCTCTGCATGGATACCGTACGACGACACGTACTTCAACTGGGGCAACCCCATTTTCTTTGGTTTATGGCATGGAAGCTGTTTTGCCTATGGAAGTCCAGATCCCTTCTCTAAGGATTATGAAGGATGCAGGTTTGAATGAAGATGATTGGATGCAGACTCGACTTGATCAACTCAACCTGATCGACGAAAAGCGACTTGCTGCTATATGCCATGGTCAGACGTATCAAAAGCGGATGATCAAGGCCTTCAATAAGAAAGTCAAACGTCAAGTGTATCAAGTCGGAGATCTTGTAATCAAGCGGATTATCTTGCCGCAAAGTGATCCCAGGGGCAAATGGACTCCTACATATGAAGGGTCATTTGTGATCAAGAGCATATTTTCTGGTGGAGCAATGATTCTGACCACCATGGACGGCGACGATTTACCGCACCTTGCGAACGCAGACATAGTCAAAAGATACTACGCATAAAATAACCCGACGAGTCGAAAACCCGAAAGGGCGGCTTGGGAAAAAATGGGCATCCCGGTGGATCGAAAACCCGAAAGGGCGATTCAGGCAAAAATTAGGGATAAAAAAAACGAAAAAATCCGTACACCCGCAAGTTGAAAACCCGAAAGGGCGGCTTGGGCAAAAAGGGGTTTCCCGGTGGATCGAAAACCCGAAAGGGCGATTCAGGCAAAAGTTATGGAGTTAAAGCGTATGACTATGTCTCGTCGGATCACTTCAAGAACAATCTCTTCATCAACCGGTTCCAGGCTTCTGATCAATCCAGTCATCGTCAAACGAAGCATTGAATGGACAGATATTCAGAGTTGTGAAAGCTATAGCGGAATGGAATCCCATGGAATTATTTCACATAGCCATCTTTATTTTGTATAAATCCTTCAAATATTTACGACAAAATCCTCTTACTAGGATGATTGTCTCCTTTGTATAAATATACTCATAGAAAATCAATACAAATACTTTCCCCAGAAATTTGTGTCATTTCCTTTTCTTTTCTCTCGCACTGTTTTGTTTTATTTTTGAGAAACGTCCAATGTTTTGTTAAATAGGCATGTGCATTTGAACATAATCATTTCCTTATGAATCAAGAAAGAGGATTACTGATAGGTCAAAGGTGCGGTTGGATATCTTGATACCCTTTCAAAGGAAACCCCCAGGAGATTTGGAATCCATTTTCCTCCAGCAGGTCTTGAAGCTTATTCCCAGTAGATTCTGGAATCTTATCCCCTACGAAGTACGGACGTCTCCCTCGAGTTTTATTCAGAGTTATTTCTCACAAGAGCTCATAACTGGGTTATCCTCAGCTAACAACCACGGAAGATCGCACTCGCCAAAAATCTTCCTATCCCCAGCGAAGCCAGACTAATGAACCTTCTCCCCACAGAGTTTTAGGAGAGCAAATCTTGAGTTCCCCAGTAAGGTCGCCAGAGATTCTTCCCTCCAAACTGAAGATTCTCAGTCTTGCATCCCCAGCAGGAGTCTACTAGATTGGTACTCCCCAGTAGAAGTCATCAGGAATTCCCCAGAGGTTTGGTATACAACCCAAGCTCCTTATTCCCCAGTCACAGCCAAGGAATTATTCTTCCCGGAAGCAGTCAGGATGTGTTTATCTTCAGCCATCCAGGATTCATCTATCCCCAGCGAAGCCAGACTAATGAACCTTCTCCCCACAGAGTTTTAGGAGAGCAAATCTTGAGTTCCCCAGTAAGGTCGCCAGAGATGCTTCCCTCCAAACTGAAGATTCTCAGTCTTGCATCCCCAGCAGGAGTCTACTAGATTGGTACTCCCCAGTAGAAGTCATCAGGAATTCCCCAGAGGTTTGGTATACAACCCAAGCTCCTTATTCCCCAGTCACAGCCAAGGAATTATTCTTTCCGGCAGCAGTCAGGATGTGTTTATCTTCAGCCATCCAGGATTCATCTATCCCCAGCAAGACAGCTCATCAGCTTACATGCGCATTCATTACATTCATATCACAAACATTGATATAACATATATTGCATCATACATTTCACGTAACATAATTTGCTGTTTAGCTAACATTTTGTCCTTTACAGGATAAGAATGGAAAGCTATCCTTAACAGTTTCAGATGCAGTTTTACACGGACTCATCATCAAGTAACCCTACACCGGTTCTTATTCAATCTCAAGATTTCTGAAAACAGTTTACGGGTTCTCCAAGTAACGGATGTTAACCTATCGCTTGTTCAGTTTTCTTCTCCAGACTTCTGAAAACAGTCTATGGATTCTTCCCAACAACGGATGTTAATCTACCAACTTGTTCAGACGCAACCTTTGAAAACAGTTTACGGACGCTTCCCAACAACGGATGCTGCTCTATTGCTTATTCAACTCCAAGACTTCTGAAAACAGTTCACGGGTTCTCCAAGTAACGGATGTTAACCTATCACTTGTTCAGATTCTTCTCAAGACTTCTGAAAACAGTTTATGGATTCGTCCCAACAACGGATGTTAATCTACCAACTTGTTCAGACGCAACCTTTGAAAACAGTTTACGGACGCTTCCCAATAACGGATGCTGCTCTATTTCTTATTCAACTCCAAGACTTCTGAAAACAGTTCACAGGTTCTCCAAGTAACGGATGGTAACCTATCACTTGTTCAGTTTCTTCTCAAGATTTTTGAAAACAGCTTACGGATTCCTCCCAACGACGGATGCCAATCTATTGCTTATTCATATCCCCAGTTCAGAGATGGTCCAAAGCATGGACACCTTTCTGATATTCATTCCAGATGGCATCTTTAAGCCCATCCCCGACAAGTTTCTGTCACTCCTCCCGATGGCATCATTAAGCCCATCTCCAAATGGCATCTCTAAGCCCATTCCCGCATCTATTGCTTTGACGAGTGCAAATTTAAGGGCACTCTAGTGTCCAATCTCCTTTTAACCCTCGAGTCACGAAAGGCAAACTTGCCAATCTAACTCTTCGGATTCAAGAAGATTGAACAGGGGCAACTGTTGCACCCCAAAATTTGCCCTCCCATTTTCTCAACATTTCTCATCACAAAGCCCTTGAAGATCAAGGTCCAGCTAAGGTTTCATCTGCTCAAAACTTCTCCTTGCACTGTTGACCCAAATTAGGGTTTGTGTTTGCACAAAGATGTTTTGACCTAAAATGCCTAAGATGAATTTCATGCTTCATATTGGACTCCCAAGTTCATCCTCATCAAGTTTCAAGTTTTGATTCCAAGTTTTGCCCAGTCAATTGGACAGTTGACCTAGAAATCAACTGTATTGGGGAAAAAGTCAACTGTGGCCAATTGACAGTCAAACCTCATGAAAATTGACCCACATCAACATTATGAACTCATATGGACCATTTGATCAAGTTTGGATCACAATTCCATAAGAAATTTGATCAGATCACCAAAAGGGCAAAATGGTCATTTTTAGGGTTTTGACTGAACAAAGGCAATTTGTGACTGTTTGACCTAGCCAATGGCAAACCAAGCTCACATATGGACTCAAGGACCCCATGGAATTATCTTGACATGCTCAACAAACTCAAAAGATCCCAAGTACACAAGATTGACAGTTGAATTTCCCAGTCAATTGATCAATTTTGACTATACACTGAAAAGTCAAACTTTGACTTTTTGGTCAAAATCAAGAGTCAAGATTCATTTTTCATCAAAACATGCCAAATCATGAAACTTGTTCACCAAGAAATCACAAAATGCAAATTAGGGTTAGAAATTAGAATTTTTCATAACTTAGAATTTTTCTAAGTTATAAAAAAACCCTAATTTTTTCCTAACTTTGCCCCACTTTTTCACCAAGATCCATTTGGATTCAAACAAAAGTCAAAACATGAAAGTTGTATCTTGTTGCATAATCTACAACTTTGATTCACAAAGTTTTCCAATTTGAGGCTTGTATCTCAAGTTACAAATTTTTGAATAAGGGCACTAAACCATTCTTAACTTAGTGAAATTTTAACCTATTTTGACAAGGTTTTCTACCCAACTTCAAGGCCATTTTCCATACACTTCCACTTGGAATTTCAATTTTCATTTCAAAGATGGATTGTAGTACACATTCCAAGATTTCCAAAATGTCCAAGAACTTCTCAAACAACCTCATAACTTGAGAGAATCGAATTTCACAATTTGGCAAAAACTCACTTTTGAATTGATCATGAACATGTTCATAACTTAAGCCATTTTCAAGTCAGCATAGTTTGTGCTAAATTACAGGTCCTAAAACACTTTGACACCCAATAATTCAATGCAAAACCTTTGTTCCAAGGCCTTGTTTCATGAGTTCAAGCATTGCCTAAAGGATTAATCCATTTATAGATAAAGCATTTCTTCCATTTTTGCAAAAGGTAACTTTATGTCCAATTGAAAATCCAAGCAGTACAAATGAGATCTAATTGGCACAAGATTATGAGCAAAACACTCTGATCAAGGAGAGATTATGCAGCTCATTAGGGGGCCTCTACTGACCTAGAACACAACTTGGGCATTTGTTGCTTAAAGTGTAAGTAACTTGGCATATTGTAACACAACTCTCATATCAGCTTACAAACACTTAAGCAAACTTGTCAAACAGATCCAGGACATCATAACCAAGCCAGTACACGACCCTAACATCTCTCATACACTCCCAATCTCAGAATCACCTTCAAACTGCAAAAACAGGGTCAGGCCTGCAGTTTGAGTGCCATCTTCCATTTCCCTCAAGCTCTCTTGCCCAAACCAGTTCACACACATTCCCTAGCATCTATGCAAGCTGACCATGACTTGAAACACGACCTGTAACTCCTCTAACAAGTTCCACCATTTTCATTTTTCCATTTTGCAGTTGAAGTTCTACAGCTCGGTTCAAGGTGTCTCAAGGCAAAGTAAATATTGGAACAGCATCACCACACCTCAAGGAAGCTATACCAACCATTATCTTGCACTGAAAGCTCCCCATTTGCCAGATAGAACTTCAACTGAACAGGTACTTTGGTGAACTTCTATCTCTCTCATTAGGCATCATTAGCTCTAAGTTTGTGAATAAGCAATGTTCTACTCATGCCACTGAACCTGTACATGCTTTTACTTTCCATTTTTTTTGCTTGAGCTGTGAGAATTTAAGGTTTGAAAATGGCAGAAAACTTAGGTTAGGATTTGGGATTGTTAAAATTCTCTCTCATTTCTGAGAGTTAGGAGATGTTCTTTATATATTTGGAATCGTGGTTTCATGCTTAACATTTTTTGTGTTGAAAGTTTGTGCAAAAGATCAAAGAATCAGGATGTTGGGATGGAAGAACAGGGCGCGCGTTTTTTTTTTTATTATTGTTGTTCAGAGGTTGAAGAAAGGTCTTCATGGGCTGGGCTTATGTTGACTTTCCTTTTTGCACCATATAATTTATTCTGAACCCCCTGAGCCCATTTGCTTTATTTTTAATGTTTTTTGACTTTTTCTTTTTTTAATTGACTCATTTATTTTTTCTCAGCATATTAAAAATATAAAAATATTTTTTCTCATCATTTTTGAATTTATTAGGTATTTATTTGATTTTTCTTTTAGTTTGTACATAAATAAATAAATATATACTTTTTGTTTAAAATACTAAAATAGCACAAATATATTTTATACACTTTTATCTTATTTTTACTTCCTGAAAATATTTTATAGAAAAATACTTTTTTTTTATTTAAATATTAAATATTATTAATTAATATATATAATACATATTTTGTAAATAATATAAATAAATAGGTATACATTAATACACTTAGGATATAAATACCAAAAAATGTAAATATTTTATTTTTTAATATTTAATACTAAAAAATACATTTTTTACAAATATACTTCATTTTTATTTTATTTGTTGTACATAAATAGTAAATATTATATATATTAAATAATTAATCCCCTTTTGATTAAAATTAGGGTTTTGCCCTAAACATGAGAATACTCCAAAAATAATACCCTTTTTTTATCTCTTTTTATTTTTACATAAATAATACTTTTTTTCATACACATAAAAATTCTTTTTTTACATTTTTGCATATTTATTTCATTTCCATTTAATTATGCAATTATTTGTATTGTAAATATTTAAAGAAAATGATGTAATAGCTTAGGTTTAATTTCTTGTCTAAATATATCCCATTTGAAACATTGTACCCCCCCTCCCCATATTATTGTGTTGTAATAGTGTAGGAATTTAAATTTCACACTTTAATGCTTTCTAAACATACCATGCTAGAACTAGGGTTTGTATGCGAATAAAACGAACAAAATAGTTTGACCTAATTTCAAGATAAATAAGCATGAAAATGGACAACACATTTCACACTTGCACCCCTAGGGTATTCCACTTTGTTGCCTTCAAATAATTGGGCCATATTGCATGTTGAATTTCTTTGGGTAAAACAAACAATCAAATGATCATAGTCCCTCAAAATGTTGCCTAAATGAATGATCAAGTCCCTTTTAAAGAAAAAATTGCCCAAAGACATTTAACACTATTGCAATTATGGTCTAAACGATGACCCGCGCCCGTCCCTTTCACCTCCTAATACAAGATTGACCACCAAATGCAATGGTGGAACAAAATTGTCAAAAGGTTTAAAACATAATAAAAATATTTGAGAAAACTTTAGGGTAGATAACTCTTAAGTACTTGCCAATTTGCGAAGAAAACACTTGCCTATTTTTAAAACCCACTTCACAAACACTTTCAAAACCAACTTTCAAAAACCTTGAAACATCTTTTTAAAAGACAAAACACCTTTTGTAAAACATTCGAGTAAAGAATTGTTACAAGGATAGCCTATACAAGGCATCTTTTCAAAACATTTTCCAAACCACACACCAAGCACCATTTCAAACAATTGAAAACCAAGGCAAGTTGATCTAAGCAAGTATCTAAGAGCCCATGGATAACCATGGATAGAAAGGGTGCTAATACCTTCCCTTTCTATAATCTACTCCCCGAACCCAAGAAAGATCTCAAAGGTTTTTGCTGTGCTTTTTAAACCTTTCCTTAGGATAAAATAAAAAGTCGGTGGCGACTCTTGCTCAACCGAAACATTTGCGAAAACAAACGCAAAACCCTAGTCAGTTCTCCCACCGTATCACAATGGGCATCCCGGTGAATCAAAAACCCGAAAGGGCAGTTCAGGCAAAAGTTAGGGATAAAACAAAAAAATTTGTACACCCGGCAAGTTGAAAACCCGAAAGGGAGACTTGGGAAATAAAGGGTTTCCCGGTAGACCGAAAACCTGAAAGGGCGGTCCAGGAAAAAGTTAGGGAATTAAAGCGTATGACTATGTCCCGTCGGATCACTTTAAGAACAATCCCTTCACCAACAAGCTCCAGGCTTCTGATCAATCCAATCATCGGCGGACGAAGCAACGAATGGACAAGATACTCAGAGTTGTGAAGGCTATAGCAGAATGGGAACCCCATGGAATTGTTACACATAGCCATCTTTCTTTTTGTATAAAGTTCTTCTCAATTTTACGACAACATTCTCTTACTAGGATGTCTGTCTCCTTTGTACAAAAATACTTACAAAGTTAATACAAAAATACTTCAAAGTGCAGAGATTTGCTTGCCTTGCTTTTCTTTTTACACTTATGTTTTATTTGAAAACGTCCAATGGTTTGTTAAATAGGCATATGCATTTGAATATAATCATTGCTTACAAATAAAACAAAATGAGAAAGGATAATTACTGATAGGTTGAAGGTGTAGGAAGATATCCTTGCGCTGTTCCAGAAGAAATCCCCTACAATACATCATTCAAAACCTCAACAAAGCTAAAGCCTTGGAGTATATATCTCCGTCGGAGTTAAAATTTAAGACCCCCAGCGGAGCCAGTGTATTCTAAACCTTATTCCCTAGCGCAGTTAAGTTTCAAAGTTCCCATCAGAGTTAAGTCTCCAAACTCCCGATCCCCGGTGGAGCCCGAAAACCCTAAAATACATATACCCAGCGGAGCTAGAATATTCTAAACCTTCTTCCCCAGCGAAGTCAAAATTTCCAACTATCAATCCCCGGTGGGAACCATTCAGCTTCCACAAATTCCCCAACATTTTATCTTAAAAGTCTGAGAACTAAGCGGATAACAGTTAACTTCTTGGCTTATCCCCAACTAGGATGATTCCCCAGTAGATTGGCATACACCCAAGCTTCTGATTTCCCCAGCCGAGTAAACACTCTCCCCATATATTTATTTCCCAGTAAATCGAAGATTCTCGGTCTCATTTCTCCAACAGAAGCCTCCCAGGTTCTAATTCCCCAGTAGAGGTCTTCAGAGTTCTCCTTATTTCCCAGGAAAGTCATGAAGGATTCTCATTCCCCGCTGAAGTTGTCAAAGCTCTCGTTAAATCCCCACCAAGTCACCGAGGATATTCAATCCCCAGCAGTGACCCCAGGATTTCTCATTCTCAACAATCAAAGATCTTTAATCCCCAAGCAGTCAGCAAGGATTTCTCATCTTCAATAATCAAAGATTTTTTGGAATCCCCAACATCGGTCAAGGATTCACCTTCCCCGACAGAAGTCAAAGATTTCATTATCTTCGGTTATCAAGGATTTATTTTCCTCAGCAAGACAGCTACTCGGCTTACATGCACATCCTTTACATTCATATATCATAAATATTGATGAAATACATTCCATTGCATCATACATATCATGCAACATAACTATGTGTTTTAGCTAACATTTTGCCCTTTTCAGGATAAGATTAAAAGGCTATCGCTAACAATTATTCAGATACAGTATGGATACACCCCAGACACGGCAGTTATTCTACTACTCATTCAGACTTCAACAATCCGATACAGGATAGATACGCTCCAGACACGGCGGCCATTCTATCTCTCATTCAGATTCAACTATCAACTTCAAGTTCAGATACGCTCCAAACACGGATGCCTTTCTGGCCTTTACACCAGAAGTTTGATTCTCCCCAGTGCAGTCGCCACGGAAATCATTTTGTCATTTATTCAGATCTCAGTTACAGTACAGATACACTCCAGACACGGAAGTCATTCTGCTACTCATACAGATCCCAATATCAGATACAGTATGGATACACCCCAGACACGGCGGTCATTCTACTACTCATTCAGACTTCAGCAATCCGATACAGGCTAGATACGCTCCAGACACGGCGGCCATTCTATCTCTCATTCAGATTCAACTATCAACTTTAAGTTCAGATACGCTCCAAACACGAATGCCTTTCTGGCCCTTACACCAGAAGTTTGATTCTCCCCAGTGAATTCGCCACGGAAATCATTTTGTCATTTATTCAGATCTCAGTTACAGTACAGATACACTCCAGACACGGAAGTCATTCTTCTACTCATATAGATCCCAATATCAGATACAGGCCGGATACGCTCCAGGCACAGAAGCCATTCTATCTCTCATTCAGATTCAACTATCAACCTCGAGTTCAGATACACTCCAGGCACAGAAGTCATTCTGTCACTTGTCCAGATCCCAGTTACAGTACAGATACACTCCAGACATGGAAGTTATTCTACTACTCATACAGGTCTCAACTTCAGATACATTCCGGATACGCTCCAGACACGATTTCCATTCTGCCACTCATTCAGAACTTATCCCCAGCACACAGTTGCTCCCTATACAGATGTTTCTCTATTACCCATTCAGAATACGGATACACTCCAGACACGACAGTCATTCTTATGTTCATTCAAAGATCAAATACAGTTACAGCTCGGATACGCTCTAAGCAAAGACGCCATTCCCTTGCTCTTACAAACCCAATCTCCAGATACAACTCAGATACGTTCCAAATACGGATACCATTCTGATGTTCATTCTACTAATATTTAACAAATAAGTCTTGGATGGCATCTTTAAGCCCATCTCCAGCAAGATTCTACCATCTCCAAGTGGCATCTTTTAAGCCCATTCCCTCACCTACATTTTGACGAGTGAAAATTTACGGGCACTCTAGTGTCCAATCCTCTTTTACCTTCGAGTCACGAAAGGCAGATTCGCCAATCTAACTCTTCAGGTCCAAGAAGATTGAACAGGGGCAATTGTTGTACCCCAAATTTTGCCCTCCCATCCTTCAGGTATTCATCCTGAACTCTCAGGTTTTCTCTCTTGAACAAAGCCAAGCCCTTCGTTACCGTTCCTTTCCAAGCAAACAATTTACAAGAGCAAAATGGTCATTTGCAAGCTCTGAAGGCAAAGCTTTTACCTTGGAAAAATTAAATCCTAAACATTGGGAATTTTTCTCTAAAAGAAAAAAAGAGAAGGGGGTGTTTAAGAAGAAGATGGCACTTCAGAACTTCTGAACCAACCTCCAGGCAGAAACAGGTAGAAGCTACAAACTTGGCTCAACACATAACTTTCAGTCAGAACATGGCTCTTTCAGCAGTTACACCAGCTCAGTCAGAAGCTGCAAACTTGGCTCAGCACATAGCATTCAGTCAGAAGATGGCTCTTTCAGCAGTTACACCAACTCAGTCAGAGATTGTAAACATGTTTTAGCACGTGATCTTTAAACAGAACATGGCTTTTTTCAGCAGCTACGCAGAAGTTCAGTCAGAGTTTGCTAGAGAAAACAACAAAGTCTGGAACTCCTTCAGAACGTAATGGGATCAGAAGGTAATGGGATCAGCAGATTGGGTAAAGTACTGAAGCAGGATCACTAAGTCCAGAGTCTGTAAAGACAGATCAAAGGAGCATACTGGAAAACTCTCAGAGCTTGCTGAGGCAGCAAGAGGCCAAGGTCAGAGCTTGGTTTACGTTGTTTTTTGGTAAAGCAGAACTGCTGGCTCAGGTTTTAGGTAATGATGCAAAATCTCCTATTACAAGATTTTTGATATTGATAAATCTCATCATCATTTAATGCTCATTAATGCTCACAACCACTCCTGAACATTCATCCAAGGGGTCTCTCCACGTGTGGCTTGGTAAACACCTTTATGCAGGTTTAGGCATGGGTCTATGCGCCACTTTTCGCCTATAGAGGTCAGTTCTCCTCAATCCTTGCCTACTGTTCCAGCCTAGGCTGAAAAGCTGTCCATCATCACAACTTTTCATGAACTTCCTTCAAAAACAAGTTAACCTCTACTGCATAATATTGGCGCCCTTTAACGTTCTAAAATCCATAAAGTTTTGCCTATAAATAAGACACCATTGTCCATCACAAAGAAAGACGTGAAAAAACATCCAGAAAAAATTGCTAGAGAAGAAACATAAAACTCTAGTAAAAGAAAAACCTTGTGAATCTCGGTCCAAAATCCCTGGTATTTTTCACAAACCTTGAACTTCCTACCTCCAAACTTCATTAATACCCAGTTTTCTTTGTGACCAAAGAACACCCTTACAGTTTCTGACCATACATACACATATCTTCTCCATCCACCCATTCTAAAAAAAAGAACCTGTCCAGAACACCATCAGAGCTAAAAGCTAGCTCCCACTCACAGACTTTTTCAACAGCCAGGTAAGCACCTGCTGACTTTCATCATGCTGCTAAGCATCATCAGCTTTGCATGCTCAATAAACATAATGTAAATATCATGTTGTTGCTATTTGCGTTCTGAGGATTTTCACACCTCAAAATGTTTAAGTAGGAAGTGAATCAGTGTAGAACCAGCTTGTGACCTTGTTGGTTCTGTCTCCTGAAACACTTTGACATTTGCTGAAGTTGTCCCGAGCATGTTTTCTGTTTTATGGAAAAATAACAAAACTGCAGATGTTCTGGCTAGCACAGGGAGAAGCCAAGTTCTGACTTTGACATTAGCACATCTAAAGCCTGTTTTGCTGTCAATAATATCAGAACTTCTGAAAATTATTGTATGTCCAGCAGGGTCAGAACTTCTGACTTCCCCAATAACAAACTTTTGTCTTGCAGCGCATGGGGGTCAAAACTTCTGACCTTCCCACTAACAGGTTTCTGTTTTGCAGGTGCCAGAGTCAGAAGTTCTGACTCATACATTTTCACCAAAAGGTTGATAATCTTGCAGCAGGCCTGGGTCAGAACTTCTGACTTCCTCTCAGCAGCGCGCTAGCCCTCTCTCTCTTTCTCTTTTTCTTCCCTTTGTTATTTTATTTTCTTATCTATTTTTCTCGTTGAACCACCCCATGTACAAATGTGTATCCCCATCCCCTAAATGCTGTAATAGCGTAGGATTTTACATTTCCGCCTTTTATTGCTTTCAAAGATAAATGCTACTAATTAGCATGTGTATGGCAAGATAAAATCAATGAAATAGAAAATCCTAATTCAAGATAAACTCTTGCATGCAATAAAACGCACTTGCACAAAAACACCCCTAAGGTATATCCACTTGGTTGCCTAAACAAATGGCCATGATATGCATGTCGAGTATCTATTGGCAAAATAAAAACAAAACAAAAGATCATAGTCCCTCGATGACGCTATCTTGGTTGCCTATACAAAAATGATCTAGTCCCTCGGAAAATTGCTAAAATATACTTGACACAATTGCTATCATGGTCTATACGATGACCCGCGTCTGTCCCGTTTAACATCCTAACACAAGGTTGTTCACCAAATACAATGGTGAAACAACATTGTTAAAAGGTTTAAAAACATAAGAAAGATCTTTGAGTAAAATAGGGTAGACAACTCTTAGTTACTTGATCAAAACTTGCAAAACATCCTTGCTATTTTCAAACACATTTCACAACACAATTCAAAAACATTTCTCAAAAACAAACTTTCAAAACATTGAAATATCTTTTCAAAGACAATACACCTTTGTATACATTCAAACAAGAATCATTATGAAGGTTACCACGACGACGGATTCTTTTCAAAAGCATTTTCAAAAACCACACACAAAGCACCATTTCAAAACAAATTGAAAAGCAAACGCAAGTGATCTAAAACTAAGAGCCCATGGAAAACCATGGATGAAAAGGGTGCTAGCACCTTCCCTTTTCATAATCTACTCCCCGAACCCAAGAAAACATCTCAAAGGTCTTTCCTGTGCTTTTTGACCTTTCCTTAGGATAAAATAAAAAGTCGGTGGCGACTCTTGCTAAACCGAAACATTTTGCGAACACAAACGCAAAATCCCAAGTCAGTTCTCCCACGTATCACAACAGTATACCGGGACAAAGTCTCAAACCTTATGAATATCTTAACCTCTATATTTTCTGAAAAGCTTGAATATGAACACATTCTGATAAGGACAAAAGGAGATGCATAAAAAGCTCTGACGAGAAGGATCTTCAGGGAAGTAATCAACTCAGGGGGAGTCTCTCTTAAGCTTTTTGTTCTATATCTTTCATTGAAAATCCTAGTTTTTGTCATCATAAAAAAGGGGGAGATTGTTAGAACATATTTTAATTCTACAATCCTTAATTAGAGTTTTGATGATAACAAACACAAATAACAAATATGCACTCTAAATTTGTGTTATTTTGTATGCAGAAATTCTGACCAAAGCAGCATCAGAAGTTAAGCTATAGAAGCTTTCAAGCTGAGGTAATCAGAATCTGCGCTGAAGAATGATGATCAGAACCTGCGCTGAAGTGAAGAATACTCTGATTCTGAACAGAAGTTTCATATACCATCAGATCCTCACATCTGAGTCATCAGTGTTCTGAAGCAATTGCAGCATGTAAGATTCTAAGATTCTGAAGCGTTACTATTCAATCAAGACAGCATCACATGCAACAGCTTTATTTAGACAAGAATCTTCTCAATATGGAAGCAGCATTGAATGTCCATTATCACGCTGTTGTACCCCAAAATTTTCCCTCCCATATTCTTCAAGATTTGGCAAGATCATGGTTCAAAATCTCTCAAGGGCTACACAATCAACCATCCTCCTAAGCCAGTCAAACTAGGGTTTTGGTTCATGCAAAGAAATTGAGGTTTTCAAGGGTCCAATCAAGTCCCGTATGCCTATAAACATTGTCAAGCATCCATATGTCAAGTTTCAAGACTCACAACATCAAATTGCACAGTCAAAAACCCTAATTGCTCCACAGTCAACTGCAGGGGCAAAATGGTCATTTGACAGTCAAAAGTCAAAAATTTTGGTCAACATCTTATTTTGAAGCCACAATCTTCATTTGATCAATTCTTGATCATGATTCCACAAGCATGGCTCAAAAAGTCTCAAGATGCAAAAGTTTCTATTTTTGGACAGCTGAAAAGTCAACTGCAAATTGACCAAGGCATAACTTCTTCATGGTTTATCAGAAAAATCCCATCCAATGCTCATTTTGAAGAGAATGACATTTCCTACAACTCATCTTCACACTCCAAGTCCAAGAAATGCTCTCACAAAAAGTTATCAATTTCAACATTATAGGTCATTTTCAAAAGTCAACAAAAAGGCACTTTAAGTCAAAGACCATAACTTGATATTGGTAAATCAAAATGACATGGGACCAAAGACATTGGTTAGAGGACTTCAAGGCCTTTCCAAAATGTCCAAGAACATGATCATAGCCTCAAAATTGAGCAAGATATGCATTGGAGAAGTTGGGGAATTTTTGGGAATTTTCAAAAGTCAACTTTGCCTAAAACACTTCAAATTTGCTAATGGGCCTCAAATTCTTCCTTAAATCATTACCCAAAGCCTATGCACGACCCATTGAGCTTAAAAGGATTTATTTTCTTATTTTTAATTAATTAATTGAATTTTTATTCTTATTAATTCATTTAATTAGTTTTAATTGTAGAAAAATATCAAATAATGCTTTTTCAAATCTTTTTGTGCAGCAAATACATTCCAAATATGCTAAATATTTCGTGCATCATCCAAGGGGACAAGATCTTCCATATTTGGCAAAGATTTCAATGAAAAAAGATTGAAAAATATATGATGAAAATCAAAGATTCAAAACATTAATTCATGGATCCATGGGCTCTTTCTTGACCTAATTTGCTTCACATACTTATGCACAACCTAACCCTATTCCACAGGACACGAAAAAGTTGCTAAAGAGCCATAACGAATTTGCAACTTTTCAACAAAAACTTGAAAACTGAAATCACGCTTGCAATACGATTCAAGGCTTAAAATCTCTTCCATTGCCTTACTGACATTGCTAGGGAACTATTGGCATCAAGAACAGGTCCTCATACTCAAAGAAGAGGTAGAACAGAGTCACGTTTCTTCACAAATATTTCATAATCGAATTTTAATTTCCACGCATCATTCATGTGTTTTGATTATTGATTTATGCTACTAACATCTTCCTGAAGCGTTTGGCATGGTTTAATTGTTCTAAAACCGCTTGAATCGAAATCTGCCATTGATGAAACCTAGGGTTTCAGAAGCTTCAAAATAGGGCTTTCCTTGTATGGAAAAAATTGGACCTTTAGACCTATACAGCTGAATTCAGCAGCTCAAGACGATTCAAATGAGACCATCGCGCCTTTTTTACATGTCCTCCTCTCCTATTCGCTATTATCCACTGTTCCACTTAGTGGTGGTTTAAAACCCCCGCTACTTGTTTTATATTTACAGGAAAAAGATGAAGAAGAGCATGCGTGGCCAAGCGTGATTGGGAGATTCAAACTTTAGCGCGTTTTTCAAACGTTTTAGCATAACTGACCTTTTTTATATATTATATTTTCTATCCATTATGTATACAAACAAACGCAATAGCTCAATTGGTTGGAGGACGTGTCTTGCAGGTATAGGGACCTGGGTTTGATTCCCAGGTCCCCCCACATAATTCTTAATTTTTGTTTCAATGTATTCTAGTGCAGCACTCATTCCATGGCCTACCATGAGCCTTACGCACAGCTTGCCAGATGGCCATGATGACCAATCCAATGGTCAGAAGATGGAATCCAGGGTGTATCTCAGTCAAGCCTCATACGCATGATCAGAAAAGTCAAACAAGGCCTTGTCTCTTGGGCCAAAATTGCTCCAATTCACCTCCACATGGGCCAGACACCCCCCTCTGTTTGTATATTTAAATTAATTTTCTTTTCTTTTTAATTCTTTTATTTGCTTTAGTTATTTTTATTTAAATCACCTAAAATTAATTTTCCATAGAAAAATCAGAAACTCAAAAAATGTTTTATATTTAATTATTACTAATTTCACCATTAATTTATTTTTGTAAATAAATAACTAACAATTAGTCTAGTTAATTTAGGTTTTAACTCAATATTTTCTTAATAAATAAAATACATAGAATTAGGTTTTGACATTTTATCTTTTTCTTAATTAATTCTTCCTCATTATTTATTATTATTATTATTAACTATTATTTTTGTAAATAAACATGTAAATAATTTAGTTAATTAGCCTAATTTTAACCTTTTTCTTTAATAATTTAAAATAATTTAGAACTAGGGTTTCCTTCTAAGTTTAATTTTCTTATTTTCATTAAATACAAAAACATAAAAAAAACACCTTTCTTTAATTAAATAATTAATCAACTCTTAATTTAATTTAATTTCTCAAAAGGGTCAAAACCCTCGGACGTTCAATTTTATTCTTTTCGCGCATTATTTTCTTTTTGAATTATTATGTAACTGCTTTCCGGATGTAATAGTAATTAGGTATTTATTTACTTTCCGCATCTTTTATCAAATGGGTCTTTGTATTTTGGCGATGTATAGACCCGCGCCTTGTAATAGCGTAGCTTTTATCTTTCCGTCTTTTAATTTTCCGCACTCTTAAATTCTAAATTGCATGAAAGAATGTATGCTAATTAAAAAACAAGCGTAGCTCACAATGCCCTGATCAAAGATAAACTTAAACTGAAAACAACACACAAATACACACACCACTTCTAGGGTACGCCTCACCTGTTACCTTCGAAATGTGGTCGTCAAGTATAGGATGTTTTAGTAAGTCCTTATGTCCATGATCCAGTTGCCTCGAAACAAGTTGCCTCGAAACTGTTGCCTCAGAATAGTTGCCTCGAAACGGTTGCCTCGGATTAAAAAAAGGATCAAGGACATAAGGGTAGCTTCTAAGGTGTCCTAATTGTTGCTTTGGTGACCACACTGTCCCTACACTCGAATTGATCCGAACACCTCCAACTGTGGTGCTACCTACCTCTCAATGGTGGGATGGCACTACCTTAAGGACATTTACACAGCTTAATTCCTTAGGGTAGGTAGATGACTCATGGATACTTGCTCTATTCAAAAACAAATCAAAAATCTTTTCACAAACACTTTCAAAAAGCTTTCAAAACAATTTTTCAAACACTCTTGAGGACAGATACAAGAGTTATTCAGAAATCTTTAAATGAAACTTTTTCAAACCCACTCACATTTTGAAAAGCAAACATTTTGAAAACATAAGAGCAAGTATCTAAGAGCCCATGGATAACCATGGATAGAAAGGGTGCTAACACCTTCCCTTTCTATAAATCTACCTCCCGAACCGAGAAACTATCTCATAAGGAATTTTGCTGTGCTTTTGTCCTTTCCAGGTTGGAGAAAATAAAAGGCGGTGGCGACTCTTGCTTCTGCGACATTTCGCGAACCAGTTTTAAACAGTCAGTTCTAAATCCACCGATCACAGAACTGGCGACTCTGCTGGGGACTCTTTAATAAGTGAGGTGTACCTTAGGATTAGATCATTCTATGTTTTCAATTGTATGCCTTGAATGCTTTAATATTGTGGGCTTGTATCGGAGCTTTATAGATCCTAACCCGGATCTGGGGATACCCTTTAGAAGTAGCAACAAACTGTGAGGGAACTGTGTGGGGTATACCGACATGGTTGAAGCAGTTGCTACGTTGATGTGGCACTTTGGTGAGTACCGGTAACCCATGAGTCAAGTCAAGGAGAGTACGGGGCCGCCGCGTGGTGTCGTGAAGCATCAACTGACCTTAGGAACCTTACTTGACCATCCTGTCCTCTTTAGGGTAGTGAGATAACTGACTTTGGTGCAGTCCGAAGTTGGTTGATACTCGATACTACACTCAATTGAGGGTTGTTTTCTTGGAATATTTCGATCGCCAGTTCAGTGGCTAAATCGAAACGATGAACACAGAAAACAATCCAATGATATTGAGATCCTTAGAACCCGGTTACTTCTGATAGGACAGGTTTTGAGCCCACCAACTTCAAGAGGGTAATACCTAAACTTCATGCTGGCCTAAACTCTAAGGGCTCTTTGTGTGACTTGTGTGCCTTCAAACTTGACTACTTGCATACTTGTTATTTGACACTTGAGTTTCTTGCAGGTTTTGTTTACAGTCCTTAATCTGGACTCATAACAGGGTTTACTTACATCACCCCACGCATAGCATAACATCATAACATCATACCATTGCATACATCTTGCACAAGGACTAACCCATTTCAAGGATCTCAAGGGTTTGTGATGCAGGTCATGATGAACCAACTGTCTAGCAAGGGGCAAAGGGGAGTTATTTTCCTCTAAGCCAAGGTTGATAAACTTGAGTCAGGGGCTATGACCCACTCGATATGGTGAGCCTTGACTCTTGAAGAAGGACTCTCATCAACATGACGTTCCTTCCATCAAGCTACAAAATTCAAATTCTAACAATTTTCTTGTTTACCCCGCGAGATCCTTGAAAACATTGCATGCATACATACACATCATTGCATAACAGATACCCTTGTTACAAGTGACTTACCTTCTTTGCTGTTTATTTCAGCAATGGCTTCCCAATAAGACAAGCAGGATCTTCATGCTCAAGAGACTCAGTTCGGGGAAATCCTCCTGAATCTATCCAAGGGGCAGGAAGAGCTGAGAACACTCCTCACGAGGACTTTGGTCAGGAACAGTCCAGAAGACATTAAGGATGAACGGCTGAAACATCTGCAAGCTGAGGTGGATACAATGAGAACCCAGATGCTGGGGTAGATGACTCTCATTCAAGACTTAGCTCAAAGACAAGAAGAGCTCAGGGCTCTCGGCAACCAATTGCTTCGGGATAACCAACTGGGGCAAACATCTAAGGTTGAAGAGCCAGTCATCATTAAATTCCCTTTGAGACAAGAAGACAATGGAAAAGCTCCTCAACTTGCTTCAGGGTCACAAATCCAGTATCAACCTCACCAGCTTCAGCAAGACAGCATGAAGCAAGTAGTCAGGGTTGGAGACCAAACCGGTAATCAGCCCCCAAAAAGTCAAAGGTTTGGTTTGATGAATAGACCTCTCCAAGATGCTACTACTTCACAGGTCCAACAACGACCTCGCCGAGAACAACGGGCTGATCAGAGCAAGCCAGACAAGCCTAAAAGGCAGTTCACCCAGCTCAACATGTCGTTGTTTCAAGCCTTACAACGCCTGTTGAGATTGAATTTGATCACACTAAGGGACCCTCCTAAGAATCCCAACAAGACACCTTCAAGGTACAACCCCAACGCCCGCTGCGCTTATCATTCTGACAGCCCAGGGCATGCCACAAACGACTGCTGGTCTCTGTAGAACAAGATCCAGGACCTGATTGATGGAGGAGCAGTGGAATTCACCCCAGATGGTTAGGTCGAGTTCTTCTACTATCCCTAGACGAGAAGACCTTTTGTTCATTAAAATATTCAAGTTGTAATTTTCTTTTGATTGTTCAAACAATTATTGTCATGGCAAACTTTATTACTTTATCAATGCATCGCATATGTATGTTTTGGACCAATATATTCGCATTCGCTATATGCAAACTGTTTTCATATTTTTTGTGATGATCAACTCTTGATTGAAAATTCTAAGCCTCTTGAGGGAGGATGACAAAAGCGATACCACAATCTACAGTATGCTTTTGAACAGACCCCGCTGATGAAGTACAGGCATTGTTTCAATTCCTAAACACTGGAGTTATAAGGAAGATAATCCCTCGTCAACCCCTTTGATCCAAAGAAGTAGGAGTTTTTTCTTTTCGAAAATTAAAACCCTTAATCATAACCTGGGGCAGGGTAGTCTTCTCAATTGATCCAAGTGCATAACGAATGACATCAAAAGAAGTCCTTTTGAAACCAAAGACAGTGATGGTTCTGAATAATAAAAAAAAATAGGCAGTCATTCATCTCTCAAAAAATAAAAGCCCAACCTACAAAACTGGGGCATCCCGCTGACTGTAATCACAAAAGAACAGTTCAGGCAAAAAATAGGGATAACAAAATCAAGAAAGAGAAAGAGGTCCTACAAACCCTCAATCAAAAAGAAATGACTGCCTATTCAAAATAAATTGTCAACATCCGAACCATCACCGGAAGATCAAAGCAAAGACTCGAACAAGGTCTAACGCACGATCAACTGAGTTTAGGTTTGAAGAACATCACGAAGAGCGGGTGGGTACAAATAAAATTTGAGCCTTTATCCTTTGTTTCTTAAACCGTGAACCAGGCCACGTTACAACCCTCAAAAAGTCCTAGCTGAAGCATGGGTTAGTTCGAAAGCATACTGTTACAAAAGGTATCCTGACTCCTTAAGGCTTGCGGTAAAACAACGAGTTGACATCGCATTTTACAAAATTTGCTTGTTTTACTGAAAAATGCATTTTCAAAAACTTCAAGACAGACATAAGCTTTGCGTTTTTAATATAACATTGCTTGCATATGACTATTTGTTTGAACAACAGAGAAATTCACACGATGAATATCTCGTGAACAAAAAGCTTCTCAGAGGATCACCTCAAGTGGAAGAAACACTTCCAACCAAGGGGCATACATGATCATGGTCCGTCATCTGGGGCAGTTAAGTCAAGATTCGGAGAATCTCTCAAAAGGCCAACCAGCTTGGGGCAAATCTCCGCCTGAATCACTTGGGGCATTGAATTCCAGCTACGAATCCTGCATGATCAAACGAGGATCTTCTGGTACCATGGAAACACTATTGACAATGACAACTCCCTACATCCTGAGAGCATGGACATAGTCGGAAAAAAATACTACGCACAATCAAAGACCCGCTAGGTCGACTGGCCTAGGCAAAAATAAGGGCTTCCCGGCGAACCAAAAGGGTTCGGGCAAAAATAAGGGATGAAAATAATGAAAAAAAATCTGTACACCCGGCAAGTCGAAAACCTGAAAAGGCGTCTTGGGCAAAAAAGGGTATCCCGGTGGACTGAAAACCCGAAAGGGCGGTCCAGGCAAAAATTAGGGATCAAAGCGTACGACTATGTCCCGTCATCTCGTCACTTGCCTACCAGAAGAAGATTTGTCAATCGGCAGTTATCAAGCATCTCTACAGGTACATTCTCCCGCAGAAACTGGGGCAACAAGATTCGTCCGAACTGTGCAAGTTGCTCTGTCCACCAAGGTACCAAGGTAAGTTCGGCTGAAGAATGTAACCAAGATGCCTTAATTCCCCAGAGAGTAAGACAAGGTTCAGCCATACTCCCCCCAGAGAAGGCACAATACCTCCAGCAAGTCCGCAACACTCTCCCCAAGCAGAGTTAATCTACTGTCAGCCTTAAGGAAGTTAGGTATCCCCAGAAGATCTCAATATTCCCCAGCGGAGTACAAACATTCCTAACAAGCGTCCCCGGCAATCTTAATCTAAGATTGTTCCCCAACGGTATACCGGACGTCTAGTGGAGCCACTTCCCCAATACAGTCTCAAAAGCCTCCCCAGGAAAGTTGAATCAATCTCCCCAGTAGGAAGCTTATCCCCAGTAGATTCTGGAAGCTTATCCCCAGTAGATTCTGGAAGCTTATCACCTGCAGAGTACATGTATCTCTCCCCGACCATATTCAAAGGTTATTCTCCACCAGAGCTTATAACTGGGTTATCCTCAGCCAATTACCATGGAAAGATCGTCCTCGGCGAAGTCTTCCTATCCCCAGCGGAGTTCATCAAATCTTCCAACAGAGCTCAACAATGGTATCCCCAGCGGAGTTATCATCAACATCTCAGCAAAGTACCTCTCTTTCCCCAGAGTTATCTCCCCACAGAGTAATCTATTCGCCAAGTTTATTCCCCAACGGAGTCATCTTCTCCTACCGGTATTCTTGCAACCGTCATCCCTAGCGGAAACAAAAAAGTTCTACTCTTTAACATCAGCCCAGGATTCAAACTCCCGGCATTCGTCAAGAATTTATTTTCCTAGACGAAAATGCATTCATAAACATCGTATCTCCATACATTATAGCATGCATATACGCATCATGAACATACAATCTCAGTCATCTCATGACATCACGCACTTCATATATCATGGCATTGCATACAACTAACGTTTTGTCTTTTCAGGACAAAAGATCAATACAAAGATGATTAATATCAGCTGTCGCAATTCCAGATCTGATTCCTGTATCATGCCAGGGTGTATATGTGAGGGACTATATTCCAGACTCGATTCCTGTATCTTGCCAGGGCACGTCTGAAGAGTTCGAAGATCCGATTCTTGTATCTTGCCAGGGTGTATCTGTTGACGACTATTTTCCAGACTCGATTCCTGTATCTTGCCAGGGCACGTCTGAAGAGTTTGAAGATCTGATTCCTGTATCTTGCCAGGGTGTATCTGTTGACAACTATTTTCCGGACTCAATTCTTGTATCTTGCCAGGGCACGTTTGAAGAGTTTGAAGATCTGATTCCTGTATCTTGCCAGGGTGTATCTGTTGACGACTAATTCCAGACTCGATTCCTGTATCCTGCCAGGGCACGTCTGAAGAGTTTGAAGATCCGATTCCTGTATCTTGCCAGGGTGTATCTGTTGATGACTAATTCCAGACTCGATTCCTGTATCCTGCCAGGGCACGTCTGAAGAGTTTGAAGATCCGATTCCTGTATCTTTCCAGGGTGTATCTGTGGACGACTATTCTCCGGATTCGATTCCTGTATCCTGCCAGGGTGTATCTGTTGACGACTATTTTCCAGACTCGATTCCTGTATCCTGCCAGGGCACTTCTGAAGAGTTTGAAGATCTGATTCCTGTATCTTGCCAGGGTGTATTTGTTGACGACTAATTCCAGACTCGATTCCTGTATCCTGCCAGGGCACGTCTGAAGAGTTTGAAGATCTGATTCCTGTATCTTGCCAGGGTGTATCTGTTGACGACTATTTTCTGGACTCGATTCCTGTATCTTGCCAGGGCACGTCTGAAGAGTTTGAAGATCCGATTCCTGTATCTTGCCAGGGTGTATCTGTTGACGACTATTTTCCAGACTCGATTCCTGTATCCAGCCAGGGCACGTCTACATAAAGAGTTTGAAGATCAACTCCTGCAATAGGCCAGGTAATTATTTTTCTTTCTCAGGTACGTAAGTTCTCGCTAAGGAATCTCTTATGTGATCGACAACCTCCCGATGGCATCTATAAGCCCATCTCCACAACTACCATTACAGTCTCCAAATGGCATCTATAAGCCCATTCCCGGTAAGGTTCAATCACAACTCCAGATGGCATCTATAAGCCCATCCTCCTATCCATCATCTTTCCAAATGGCATCTGTAAGCCCATTCCCTACATCACACTGCTAACACTCTACTATGTGAGCGCAACTTTCTGGGCACTCTAGTGTTCAATCATCTTCCACCTTCGGATTACGAAAGGCACGCCAGCCAATCTACATCCTCAGGTCTAAGAAGATTGAACAGGGGCAACTGTTGTACCCTAAAATTTGCCCTCCCATATTCTTCAAGATTTGGCAAGATCATGGTTCAAAATCTCTCAAGGGCTACACAGTCAACCATCCTCCTAAGCCAGTCAAACTAGGGTTTTGGTTCCTGCAAAGAAATTGAGATTTTCAAGGGTCCAATCAAGTCCCGTATGCCTATAAACATTGTCAAGCATCCATATGTCAAGTTTCAAGACTCACAGCATCAAATTGCACAGTTAAAAACCCTAATTGCTCCACAGTCAACTGCAGGGGCAAAATGGTCATTTGACAGTCAAAAGTCAAAATTTTTGGTCAACATCTTATTTTGAAGCCACAATCATCATTTGATCAATTCTTGATC
Source organism: Vicia faba (assembly GCA_948472305.1). NCBI lineage: Eukaryota > Viridiplantae > Streptophyta > Magnoliopsida > Fabales > Fabaceae > Vicia > Vicia faba. The sequence continues at coordinate 87,319,795 of OX451736.1, forward strand.
ATGATTCCACAAGCATGGCTCAAAAAGTCTCAAGATGCAAAAGTTTGTATTTTTGGACAGCTGAAAAGTCAACTGCAAATTGACCAAGGCATAACTTCTTCATGGTTTATCCGAAAAATCCCATCCAATGCTCATTTTGAAGAGAATGACATTTCCTACAACTCATCTTCACACTCCAAGTCCAAGAAATGATCTCACAAAAAGTTATCAATTTCAACATTATAGGTCATTTTCAAAAGTCAACAAAAAGGCACTTTAAGTCAAAGACCATAACTTGAGATTGGTAAATCAAAATGACATGGGACCAAAGACATTGGTTAGAGGACTTCAAGGCCTTTCCAAAATGTCCAAGAACATGATCATAGCCTCAAAATTGAGCAAGATATGCATTGGAGAATTGGGGAATTTTTGGGAATTTTCAAAAGTCAACTTTGCCTAAAACACTTCAAATTTGCTAATGGGCCTCAAATTCTTCCTTGAATCATTACCCAATGCCTATGCACGACCCATTGAGCTTAAAAGGATTTATTTTCTTATTTTTAATTAATTAATTGAATTTTTATTCTTATTAATTCATTTAATTAGTTTTAATTGTAGAAAAATATCAAATAATGCTTTTTCAAATCTTTTTGTGCAGCAAATACATTCCAAATATGCTAAAGATTTCGTGCATCATCCAAGGGGACAAGATCTTCCATATTTGGCAAAGATTTCAATGAAAAAAGATTGAAAAATATATGATGAAAATCAAAGATTCAAAACATTAATTCATGGATCCATGTGCTCTTTCTTGACCTAATTTGCTTCACATACTTATGCACAACCTAACCCTATTCCACAGGACACGAAAAAGCTGCTAAAGAGACATAACGAATTTGCAACTTTTCAACAAAAACTTGAAAACTGAAATCACGCTTGCAGTACGATTCAAGGCTTAAAATCTCTTCCATTGCCTTACTGACATTGCTAGGGAACTATTGGCATCAAGAACAGGTCCTCATACTCAAAGAAAAGGTAGAACAGAGTCACATTTCTTCACAAATATTTCATAATCGAATTTTAATTTCCACGCATCATTCATGTGTTTTGATTATTGATTTATGCTACTAACATCTTCCTGAAGCGTTTGGCATGGTTTAATTGTTCTAAAACTGCTTGAATCGAAATCTGCCATTGATGAAACCTAGGGTTTCAGAAGCTCCAAAATAGGGCTTTCCTTGTATGGAAAAAATTGGACCTTTAGACCTATACAGCTGAATTCAGCAGCTCAAGACGATTCAAATGAGACCATCATGCCTTTTTTATATGTCCTCCTCTTTTATTCGCTATTATCCACTGTTCCACTTAGTGGGGGTTTAAAACCCCCGCTACTTGTTTTATATTTACAGGAAAAAGATGAAGAAGAAGCATGCGTGGCAAAGCGTGATTGGGAGATTCAAACTTTAGCGCGTTTTTCAAACGTTTCAGCATAACTGACCTTTTTTATATATTATATTTTCTATCCATTATGTATACAAACAAACGCAATAGCTCAATTGGTTGGAGGACGTGTCTTGCAGGTATAGGGACCTGGGTTCGATTCCCAGGTCCCCCCACATAATTCTTAATTTTTGTTTCAATGTATTCTAGTGCAGCACTCATTCCATGGCCTACCATGAGCCTTACGCACAGCTTACCAGATGGCCATGATGCCCAATCCAATGGTCAGAAGATGGAATCCAGGATGTATCTCAGTCAAGCCTCATACGCATGATCAGAAAAGTCAAACAAGGCCTTATCTCTTGGGCCAAAATTGCTCCAATTCACCTCCACATGGGCCAGACACCCCCCTCTGTTTGTATATTTAAATTAATTTCCTTTTCTTTTTAATTCTTTTATTTGCTTTAGTTATTTTTATTTAAATCACCTAAAATTAATTTTCCATAGAAAAATCAGAAACTCAAAAAATGTTTTATATTTAATTATTACTAATTTCACCATTAATTTATTTTTGTAAATAAATAACTAACAATTAATCTAGTTAATTTAGGTTTTAACTCAATATTTTCTTAATAAATAAAATACATAGAATTAGGTTTTGACATTTTATCTTTTTCTTAATTAATTCTTCCTCATTATTTATTATTATTATTAACTATTATTTTTGTAAATAAACATGTAAAAAATTTAGTTAATTAGCCTAATTTTAACCTTTTTCTTTAATAATTTAAAATAATTTAGAACTAGGGTTTCCTTCTAAGTTTAATTTTCTTATTTTCATTAAATACAAAAACATAAAAAAAACACCTTTCTTTAATTAAATAATTAATCAAGTCTTAATTTAATTTAATTTCTCAAAAGGGTCAAAACCCTCGGACGTTCAATTTTATTCTTTTCGCGCATTATTTTCTTATTGAATTATTATGTAACTGCTTTCCGGATGTAATAGTAATTAGGTATTTATTTACTTTCCGCATCTTTTATCAAACGGGTCTTTGTATTTTGGCGATGTATAGACCCGCGCCTTATAATAGCGTAGCTTTTATCTTTCCGTCTTTTAATTTTCCGCACTCTTAAATTCTAAATTGCATGAAAGAATGTATGCTAATTAAAAAACAAGCGTAGCTCACAATGCCCTGATCAAAGATAAACTTAAACTGAAACTAACACACAAATACACACACCACTTCTAGGGTACGCCTCGCCTGTTGCCTTCGAAACGTGGTCGTCAAGTATAGGACGTTTTAGTAAGTCCTTATGTCCATGATCCAGTTGCCTCGAAACAAGTTGCCTCAAAACGGTTGCCTCGGAATAGTTGCCTCGAAACGGTTGCCTCGGATTAAAAAAAAGGATCAAGGACATAAGAGTAGCTTCTAAGGTGTCCTAATTGTTGCTTTGGTGACCACACTGTCCCTACACTCGAATTGATCCGAACACCTCCAACGGTGGTGCTACCTACCTCTCAATGGTGGGATGGCACTACCTTAAGGACATTTACACAGCTTAATTCCTTAGGGTAGGTAGATGACTCATGGATACTTGCTCTATTCAAAAACAAATCAAAAATCTTTTCACACAGACACTTTCAAAAAGCTTTCAAAACAATTTTTCAAACACTCTTGAGGACAGATCCAAGAGTTATTCAGAAATCTTTAAACGAAACTTTTTCAAACCCACTCACATTTTGAAAAGCGAACATTTTGAAAACATAAGAGCAAGTATCTAAGAGCCCATGGATAACCATGGATAGAAAGGGTGCTAACACCTTCCCTTTCTATAAATCTACCTCCCGAACCGAGAAACTATCTCATAAGGAATTTTGCTGTGCTTTTGTCCTTTCCAGGTTGGAGAAAATAAAAGACGGTGGCGACTCTTGCTTCCGCGACATTTCGCGAACCAGTTTTAAACAGTCAGTTCTAAATCCACCGATCACAGAACTGGCGACTCTGCTGGAGACTCTTTAATAAGTGAGGTGTACCTTAGGATTAGATCATTCTATGTTTTCAATTGTATGCCTTGAATGCTTTAATATTGTGGGCTTGTATCAGAGCTTTATAGATCCTAACTCAGATCTGGGGATACCCTTTAGAAGTAGCAACAAATTGTGAGGGAACTGTGCGGGGTATACCGACATGGTTGAAGCAGTTGCTACGTTGATGTGGCACTTTGGTGAGTACCGGTAACCCTTGAGTCAAGTCAAGGAGAGTACGGGGCCGCCGTGTGGTGTCGTGAAGCATCAACTGACCTTAGGAACCTTACTTGACCATCCTGGCCTCTTTAGGGTAGTGAGATAACTGACTTTGGTGCAGTCCGAAGTTGGTTGATACTCGATACTACACTCAGTTGAGGGTTGTTTTCTTGGAATATTTCGATCGCCAGTTCAGTGGCTAAATCGAAACGATGAACACAGAAAACAATCCAATGATATTGAGATCCTTAGAACCCGGTTACTTCTGATAGGACAGGTTTTGAGCCCACCAACTTCAAGAGGGTAATACTTAAACTTCATGCTGGCCTAAACTCTAAGGGCTCTTTGTGTGACTTGTGTGCCTTCAAACTTGACTACTTGCATACTTGTTATTTGACACTTGAGTTTCTTGCAGGTTTTGTTTACAGTCCTTAATCTGGACTCATAACAGGGTTTACTTACATCACCCCACGCATAGCATAACATCATAACATCATACCATTGCATACATCTTGCACAAGGACTAACCCATTTCAAGGATCTCAAGGGTTTGTGATGCAGGTCATGATGAACCAACTGTCTAGCAAGGGGCAAAGGGGAGTTATTTTCCTCTAAGCCAAGGTTGATAAACTTGAGTCAGGGGCTATGACCCACTCGATATGGTGAGCCTTGACTCTTGAAGAAGGACTCTCATCAACATGACGTTCCTTCCATCAAGCTACAAAATTCAAATTCTAACAATTTTCTTGTTTACCCCGCGAGATCCTTGAAAACATTGCATGCATACATACACATCATTGCATAACAGGTACCCTTGTTACAGGTCACTTACCTTCTTTGCTGTTTATTTCAGCAATGGCTTCCCAATCAGACAAGTAGGATCTTCATGCTCAAGAGACTCAGTTCGGGGAAATCCTCCTGAATCTATCCAAGGGGCAGGAAGAGCTGAGAACACTCCTCACGAGGACTTTGGTCAGGAACAGTCCAGAAGACAGTAAGGATGAACGGCTGAAACATCTGCAAGCTGAGGTGGATACAATGAGAACCCAGATGCTGGGGCAGATGACTCTCATTCAAGACTTAGCTCAAAGACAAGAAGAGCTCAGGGCTCTCGGCAACCAATTACTTCGGGATAACCAACTGGGGCAAACATCTAAGGTTGAAGAGCCAGTCATCATTAAATTCCCTTTGAGACAAGAAGACAATGGAAAAGCTCCTCAACTTGCTTCAGGGTCACAAATCCAGTATCAACCTCACCAGCTTCAGCAAGACAGCATGAAGCAAGTAGTCAGGGTTGGAGACCAAACCGGTAATCATCCCCCAAAAAGTCAAAGGTTTGGTTTGATGAATAGACCTCTCCAAGCTGCTTCTACTTCACAGGTCCAACAACGACCTCGCCGAGAACAACGGGCTGATCAGAGCAAGCCAGACAAGCCTAAAAGGCAGTTCACCCAGCTCAACATGTCGCTGTTTCAAGCCTTACAACGCCTGTTGAGATTGAATTTGATCACACTAAGGGACCCTCCTAAGAATCCCAACAAGACACCTTCAAGGTACAACCCCAACGCCCGCTGCGCTTATCATTCTGATAGCCCGGGGCATGCTACAAACGACTGCTGGTCTCTGAAGAACAAGATCCAGGACCTGATTGATGGAGGAGCAATGGAATTCACCCCAGATGGTCAGGTCGAGTTCTTCGACTATCCCTAGACGAGAAGACCTTTTGTTCATTAAAATATTCAAGTTGTAATTTTCTTTTGATTGTTCAAACAATTATTGTCATGGCAAACTTTATTACTTTATTAATGCATCGCATATGTCTGTTTTGGACCAATATATTCGCATTCGCTATATGCAAACTGTTTTCATATTTTTTGTGATGATCAACTCTTGATAGAAAATTCTAAGCCTCTTGAGGGAGGATGACGAAAACGATACCACAATCTACAGTATGCTTTTGAACAGACCCCGCTGATGAAGTACAGGCATTGTTTCAATTCCTAAACACTGGAGTTATAAGGAAGATAATCCCTCGTCAACCCCTTTGAGCCAAAGAAGTAGGAGTTTTTTCTTTTCAAAAATTAAAACCCTTAATCATAACCTGGGGCAGGGTAGTCTTCTCAATTGATCCAAGTGCATAACGAATGACATCAAAAGAATTCCTTTTGAAACCAAAGACAGTGATGGTTCTGAATAATAAAAAAAAATAGGCAGTCATTCATCTCTCAAAAAATAAAAGCCCAACCTACAAAACTGGGGCATCCCGCTGACTGTAATCACAAAAGAACAGTTCAGGCAAAAAATAGGGATAACAAAATCAAGAAAGAGAAAGAGGTCCTACAAACCCTCAATCAAAAAGAAATGACTGCCTATTCAAAATAAATTGTCAACATTCGAACCATCACCGGAAGATCAAAGCAAAGACTCGAACAAGGTCTAACGCACGATCAACTGAGTTTAGGTTTGAAGAACATCACGAAGAGCGGGTGGGTACAAATAAAATTTGAGCCTTTATCCTTTGTTTCTTAAACCGTGAACCAGGCCACGTTACAACCCTCAAAAAGTCCTAGCTGAAGCATGGGTTAGTTCGAAAGCATACTGTTACAAAAGGTATCCTGACTCCTTAAGGCTTGCGGTAAAACAACGAGTTGACATCGCATTTTACAAAATTTGCTTGTTTTACTGAAAAATGCATTTTCAAAAACTTCAAGACAGACATAAGCTTTGCGTTTTTAATATAACATTGCTTGCATATGACTATTTGTTTGAACAACAGAGAAATTCGCACGATGAATATCTCGTGAACAAAAAGCTTCTCAAAGGATCACCTCAAGTGGAAGAAACACTTCCAACCAAGGGGCAGACATGATCATGGTCCGTCATCTGGGGCAGTTAAGTCAAGATTCGGAGTATCTCTCAAAAGGTCAACCAGCTTGGGGCAAATCTCCGCCTGAATCACTTGGGGCATTGAATTCCAGCTACGAATCCTGCATGATCAAACGAGGATCTTCTGGTACCATGGCAACACTACTGACAGTGACAACTCCCTACATCCTGAGAGCATGGACATAGTCGGAAAAAAATACTACGCACAATCAAAGACCCGCTAGGTCGACTGGCCTAGGCAAAAATAAGGGCTTCCCGGCGAACCAAAAGGGTTCGGGCAAAAATAAGGGATGAAAATAATGAAAAAAAATTTGTACACCCGGAAAGTCGAAAACCTGAAAAGGCGGCTTGGGCAAAAAAGGGTATCCCGGTGGACTGAAAACCCGAAAGCGCGGTCCAGGAAAAAATTAGGGATCAAAGCGTACGACTATGTCCCGTCATCTCGTCACTTGCCTACCAGAAGAAGATTTGTCAATCGGCAGTTATCAAGCATCTCTACAGGTACATTCTCCCGCAGAAACTGGGGCAACAAGATTCGTCCGAACTGTGCAAGTTGCTCTGTCCACCAAGGTACCAAGGTAAGTTCGGCTGAAGAATGTAACCAAGATGCCTTAATTCCCCAGAGAGTAAGACAAGGTTCAGCCATACTCCCCCCAGAGAAGGCACAATACCTCCAGCAAGTCCGCAACACTCTCCCCAAGCAGAGTTAATCTACTGTCAGCCTTAAGGAAGTTAGGTATCCCCAGAAGATCTCAATATTCCCCAGCGGAGCACAAACATTCCTAACAAGCGTCCCCGACAATCTTGATCTAAGATTGTTCCCCGGCGGTATATCGGACGTCTAGTGGAGCCACTTCCCCAATACAGTCTCAAAAGCCTCCCCAGGAAAGTTGAATCAATCTCCCCAGTAGGAAGCTTATCCCCAGTGAATTAAGTCCTCGTTGGAGAGAGGCGAAATCACCTTGACGGGTGGACTGGAGTAGTTTGAGATCAAATGAACCAGGATAAAAATATCGTGTCTACTATGCTTTTGATCTTAAGTTTTCAATTCAACCCCCCCTTCTTGTGTTTTTCACTTCTTCAATCTCGTTGTCCCCCTAAATCAGAGGCATCCTCAACGGCCAACATCCAGGGAAAGGATGAATCTCTCTAATCATATATTGAAAGGCGTAACAGAGAAGACATCCAAGTCTCCACAACTGACGGGATTAAGAAATATCTCCTCGGACGAGGATTATGCCCCCACAGTGACTTTGCCAAGGCAGTTATCATAGAAACCCCTGCAACATTGGATGCCCTCCTCCTCAAGGCCCAAGCATACATCTAGTATGAAGAAAAATAAGCCCATAACGCAGGAAACTCACAGAATCAGGAGAATGCCAAAGTCTCAAAGCACTACGCTCCTCGACATCTCCTCGGGGAGCGGATAAAGGAGAAGAGGATCCCCGCGAGGACACCTTAGAATAAAAAAAGGCCGAGAAGAAGATGTCATACCCACAATGACGCCAACATGCCAGTCGACATGCATATTATACGGCCAGGGAATTTCTACATCCCCGATAAAGCCGAGCACCCCTCAGAGATGTCCGGTTTGGATCTAGAAGTAATCTGACACTAGCTGATAGTAGTAGATATTTCCCTTAAGGAAGTTGCCCAACGTAGGCGCAAGAAGTGTCTGAAAAAAATGGAGGTTACCGAGAAAGCTGTAAAAGACCTCCTAGAGGTGAATTTCATTTGTGAAGCCCAATAAACAACCTGGCTATCTAATGTTGTACTTGTAAAGAAATCGAATGGAAAATGGCGAATGTGTGTTGACTATACTGATCTTAACAGAAGCGTCTCTTTGCGAGGCATCACTAAAACAAAAACCGCAAAAAGGCATGATGCCAAAGGCATATGATGAGACTTTGAAGTTGGCTTCCTTGTCTTAGGGAGAAATCATAAATATTCTCGCGAGGGAAAACTCGCAGCAAACTGTGAAGGTCCCTATCGGGTCCGAGCAAAATTGGATCAAATGGCCTAATACCTTGACTCCTTGACTGGGAAGAACTTGCCCAACCATGAAATGCCAAAAATTTGAAATAATATTACACTTAAGGCCACAAACAGTCGACGTGCTCTTCCAAACGACGAGTACAGTGCATCAACCACAAATGCGTGCCCAAGTACAAACACTGCATTCCAAAATTAAATCAAGACATACCTATACTCTTGAACTATAAGATCCTATATCTGAAGGGGGACCCTCAACCTAGCCCCACCGTTGCCACTGTACCGTAGTGGTAGAACACCCAACTCGCAATGGCCAGTTCACGCCGAAGAACTCAGGTAAAAAACAGGACCTGTGTTCCTCCCATTGCCTGGAAAACAACGCTGGTCGTTCAACTAGTTCCCCTCAATGTAAAACTCTAATACTATTGAGAAAACAACAAACACTTATAAAAAAATTATTTACAGAGTAGTGCACTCTCCGTCGCGAACAACAACCTTCAACAGTGCACTCGCCTCCTCGGCGCACAGGTTGGCTTTAAGTCGTCACTCTGATGCCTATAAGAAAGAACATGGAGGGTGTTGCACCGCAACATTTACCCTCTCATTTTATTCAGGGCATGCTCATTAAGGTCCTCAATTGTTCAAGGTTGACCAAGAATTGACTAGACAAATTCTCCTTCTAAGCAATGGACTTCCATCTAAGGTTTCATTTCTCACAAATAATTTTGGTTTGCAAGGGCTTCAAATGATTTTCATGCCACCCGATATGCCTTAGCATAATGGCACAGCTGAAAGAAAGAAAAAGTGTGCATGACAAAATGTAGGTCGAAGGCTGAAAATATGCCTAAGAGCTTTTGGGTCGAAGCAGCTTCGACACCAATATGCAGGCTAATTTGAAGAATCGAAGGAAAATGTGAGAAGGCTAATTTGAAGTCTTCGATTGGATCTTAGAAGGGTTCGTTTTCGAACCACTGAAATATAAGCTATTCGAAATATCCAAGGAAGGTTGGATCGAAAGAAGGCGCGCGAGGAGGCTTTTCCTAAAGTCTTCGATTGGAAGAGCTAGTAAAGGCATCGAAGGGTGTTATTTTTGAATCATGGAAATATAAGCTACTAGAAGCACTACAAGAAAAAACCTTTCGATTAACACGTTGTTTGAATGGGAATTTTTAAAAGAAGAATATTTTGAGAATCAAAAAGCTTTTATTTTATCCAAAGAAACATGTGAAAGGCTAATGATTCGAAGGACATGCAGCCTTCAAATATGGCGTGATCGAAGGACAGCTAGAAACGAGTCAGCCAAATATGAGTTATCTTGTATTTTTAGGATCAATATGCCGCTTGCATGTGCCTGAACGTACAAGGGAGTTGGGTGATCGAAGGTGCTCATAGGTTGTCCTTTGATTGGTGCAATACAAGTTGTATTCACCAATCAAAGGTGAACTAAGGGTCAATAAGGATGGCTTTGTAAATGGAAAAACAAAAGTAAGGATTGGAGTCAAAACTGTGTTCGAAGGAGGTGAACAAAAGGAAATTCCAAGAAAAGGAAATCAAAGAGAATAAGAATGGAGTTCGACTAGGAGAATTTTCCAGGTCAAACAACCAATGTAGATGGACTCAATCAAAGTAGCCATGAGCATGAAACCGTGAGCAAATAGAATTGAAGCCCAGAGCCATCGAAAGGAGCAATTCAGAGCCAATCGAAGAACAAAGCTTGAGGGCATTCGAAGGAGTCAAGATGAGAAACCTGTCTAGGTTCATTCAAAACCCAAAATGGTAGAAAATCATCAAAAAAGGCAACCTTTTAAGGATTTCGATTTTTCCTTCAAAGTTTGGTTAAGGGTGATTATTGCCATTTCCATTCACCACCGCCCCTATAAATATAGAGTTAAAAGCACAAGCAAAGGCCAAACACAAAAACGTTGCCACCAGATACACAAAAACTTTAGCCACATACAGAAGCATTTTGCCACACACACATGCATTATCCAGGCGAAAACATTACCCCCAGAAAACCACACCAACCTTTCTCCAAATTTCAACAAAGTGGTTCCATACTCAGAACTGCAGATCAAAGTATACCGGTCGTAGGTATAAATTTTGAAATTCAATCTCTTAATTCAAGCATTTTTTTATCGTTCTAACGTGTTTGTGTGTGTTACAGTCCTCACATCCGAATACTGACATCAAGATAAAAATCTGCCTTTTTTTGGGCATTTGAAACTGTTCCATTCAGCCATGGCATATTATTGTTTTATTCAAACATATTTCTGACTGGGTTTCAAATATATTACTGTTTTGTTGTTTGTACTAACAATTGAAGTAGAAGATTGGGTGGTGAAGAAGCGCGCGATGGGCTAGAGGACCTGGGTTCGATCCCAGGCTTCAGCCTTTATATTTTTCTCATGTTATATTGACAGATCTGGCGCTTCAAGTCCAAACATGCGCACCATGCACTCTACCATCAACACCATCAGATCCATACAACATGGATCCAGCGCATCCACCATGTAGTCCCCACCGTGGACTCTCCAGATGCGTTCTCACCAGATCCTAACGCACCCTGGGCAAGCTTAATTGGGCCTGACCAATTTCAAACATTGCACCCCTTTATTATTTTTTAGCAGACCCGTTTGTATTTTCCTCTTTACTGTTTTAGTTTGTTTTGTTTATTTATTTCATATTTTATTTTCAAGATATAATTTTATTTTAATAAATAAATAAAATCACAAAAAAAACATTAGGTTAGTATTTTTATTAATTAAGCTAATCTTGTAAATAAATTAATTAACTACTTAACATTTTTGTTTAATTTAAAATCAATAGACTTAAGATTCTAATCAATTTTAGTTCTATTTCTCAAAAGTACCAAAAAATCATTTTTCTTAATACTTAAGGTTTCAGGACATTTTTATATTTTTTTCTTATCATTTTTATATTTATTTGCCATTTAAATTCTAGAAAGAATGTATAGGTTGCATGGGAAATTTTGTAATGGTTTAGTTTATTTTTCTATTATGTAACTGCCCACGGGATGTAATAGCATATAGTTTAATTTCCGCACTTTATATTTCCTGTACATATATTAATTATTTAGATGTATGCTAATAGGATTGTATAGTAAGAGATTAAAAACAAAATGTTAGTAAACCTAACATTAAGATAAATAACTGAAACAAAATACAATGGCACATTCACACCTTTAGGGTAACATTGGTTGCCTTCAGAAAACAGTCACAACTCTCGAAACATGAGAGATTTTAGTGGCTACCCTCCGGTTTAAAGATCACAAATCCCTCGATGACCCTCTCGATGTTGCCTCGATAAAGTGATCTTAAAGTTCTAGGGTAGTTACTAAGGTTTCTTGCCCAGTTGTCTTTGTGACTATACACATCCCTTCGAATGTCCCTCAAACATCCAACGATAGGGATACCTACTCACTAATATTAGGATAGCATTGTCTAAAGGAAAAGAGGAAAAGAACGACCCTTTCGAGTAAAAGTAGATAGTTGTTAGATGCTTGCCCAAACAAATTTTTTTACACTTACACAAAACAACTTTCAAAATGCTTTATCAACACTCTTGAGGAATGATACAAGAGTTATCTTAAAGCAAATTGCCGTACTAAGGAGCTTTCAAAAATACTTTTCAAAAACACACAAAGCACAAGGTATTTTCAAAATGAGCTAAGAATCTAAGAGCCTGTAGATAACTACAGATGGAAAGGGTTATAACACCTTCCTATTCTATAATCTACCCTCTTACTTAGAAATAATCTCGAAAAGTCTTTTTTTGTTCTTTTCACCCTTTTCTTTGTTGGATAAAAGAAAAGTCGATGGCGACTCTTGCTTACCGCAACATTTGCGAACACAAATGCAAAACCAGTATAATCGTCGGTTCAGCCACCATATCACAGAACTGGAGACTTTGTTAGGAAAAATAAAAAGTGGGGGTTACCTTAGAGTTTAGTTCATTTCTTCATTTTACTTTACATTGTGTGTTTTGTTTGCTTTATCTTTAAGGGTTTGTTTGGGTTTACTTGTTAAGATCCTACACCCGGATCTGGGGCACCTTTTAGGTAAGTAGAAATAGATCGTGTGGGGTATACCAACACGGTTGAAACGATAGCTATGTTGGCGTGACACATTTGTTGGTACCGGTAGCCCTTGAGTAGTTAAGGAGAATACGGGGCTGCTGTGTGGTGTCATGAAGCACCAACTGACCTTAGAACCTTTAATTGAACAACTTAGCCATTAGGAAGTAGTGAGATATCCGGCTTTGGTGCAGTTCAAAGTTGGTTGATACTCGATACTACGCTCATTGAGATTAAACTTCCGGCATATTTCGGTCGCTAATAAAGAGGCTTGCACTGAAACAATGCCCGGTGAAGAATGATCAATGATATTGAGATTCCATAGAACCTGGTTACTTTCTAGGATAGGTTGAACCAACTAAAACTTCAAGAGGTTACTCACCTACAAATCTCCATGCAAGCCTGAACCTAAGACTATTTGTATGAATTATTTGCTTTCATTATCTAACAACTTGAACTCATTGCAGGGCTTTGTTTGTACTCCTTGCAGGACTTGTTTGTAGTCATTATCCAATAACTTGGGTTTCCTGCAAGACATACTTGTCTTCATCACCCTACATTTTTGCTTAATGCATAACATACACATCATAACATCATACCATAGCATTTCCTTAAACATTTCAAGGATCTCAAGGATCTGTGATGCATGTTATGATGAACCAGACGTCTAGCAAGGGGCAAGGGGATTTATATTCCTCTAGCCAATGTCGTTAAAAGACCAAAGTACGACAACTTGAGTCAGAGGCTATGATCCACTCGACATGGTGAGCTCGATTCTCACAGAAGGATCTTCAACGATACGAAATTCTTCAATCAAAGCTGCAATCAGATTCTAATAGCTTCTTGTGTTTACCCCACGACATCCTTGAAAACATTGCATGTATGTCATTACATAACAGGTCTTCCAGTACAGGTTTCTCATTTTCTCGTTGTTTATTTCAACAAGGAAAATGGCTCTCAAATAGAACGACAGAGATCTCCAAACTCAAGATGCTCAGTTCAAGGAAATGTTCCTAAACATATCCAAGAGGCAGGAAGAATTGAAAGCACTCAACACCGAGAGCTTGACTAAAAAATCCTGACGACCACAAGGATGACCAGTTGGAACAACTGCAAGCTGATATGGGAGGGATGAGAATCCAGATGAGTAGTCAGATGGACCTTATCCAAAGTCAAATGGATTCTCATCAACAGGCTTCATTAAGATAGATACGATAGTCTGGGGCAAACTGCTAGAGCTTGGGGCCTAATCAATGGCCAACCTCTCTTGGAAGATAGGGAATTGAGTGACATGTTCATGCGGGAGCACGTCGAAAATAAACTCAGGAGCATTGAAATTCAAGGGATTGCATCTTCAACTACTCATAAGAGACCATACCATGGAAAGAAGGAATCCAATACTGTGTACGACTAGAAGGGCCGCAATAAGAGTAATCTCAACCAATCTGTGGGGGTAGTGCGTATCTCTAATCCAGCGTCGATGCAACAATAACAACAAGGAAATCAGCATAAGCAGAACACTCCCACAAGGAAATTCACCAAAATCAACATGTCCTTGGCTCAAGTATTGCAACACATGTTGAAGATGGAGTTTATTACGTTGAGAGATCATCCTCGGAATGCCAATACCTCTGCTCCTAGCTATTATCCTGATGCAATGTATGCATACCATTCCAATAGTCCTGGACATGATACGAATAGCTGTTGGGCATTGAAGAATAAGATTCAGGACTTGATCGACAAAAGGGTGCTAGAGTTCATACAAGATGGTCAGACTGAATTCTTCTGTCATCCCTCAAAGGCACACCATATGAAGTGACAAGTTAAGAGAAAGAGGCTTTTTTGTTCATTAGAATTTTCAAGTTGTAATTTCTTTTGATTTTTCTAACACTTATTTCATGTCAAACTTTGTTATTCCATTAATGCATTGCATATGTTTATCTTGAATTAATCCAATCGTTGCCACTATACTGAAACTATGCTTTTACTTCATTTTTGTGATATTCAACTCTTGATTGAAAGTTGTAAGCCTTTAGAGGGAGGATGACGAAAAAGATACCACAATCTATACAATATGCTTTTGAACAGACCTAACTGATGATGTACATGCGTTCTTTCAAATCCTAAAACAGTGGAGTTATAAGGAGGATAATACCTAGTCAACCCCTTTGAGCCTAAGAAGTAGGAGTTTTCTTTTTCACACAAATTAAAACCTTTAATCATAACCCGGGGCAGGTAGTTTCTCAATTAGTTCAAAGTTGCATTCAATCACAAGATTTCTCTTCATACACGACAAATGGTGTTGAAGACGCCCTTCCAAAACAAAATATGGTGATGGTTCCACATAATCATTAAAACAGGCAGTCATTATCTCTCAAAATAAAAGCCCGCTAAGTCAAAACCTATGAAGGAGACTTAAGAAAGAAATAAATTGGGGCATCCCGCTGACTGTAATCACAAAAGATACAGTTCAGGAAAAAAGTAAGGATAATAAAAAAAAGAGGTCGCTACAAATTCTCAACAAAAGGAAAAGGTTAAAAAAATGAATGCCTCCTCAAATAAACTTTCAGTATCCGAACCATCACCGGAATATCAGTTCCAAGATTCCAGAACTCAATTGGGATCTAAACGCACAGTTAACTAAGTATAGGACTGAATAACATCACGAAAAACAGGTTGGGTACAAATAAATTTTTAGCCTTTAGCTTTTGTTTCTTGAACCGTGAACCAGGCCACGTTACAACCCTTAAAAGTCCTAGCTTAAGCATGGGTTAGTTCGAAAGCATACTTTTACTAAAGGTATCCTAACTCCTGTAAGGTTTTCTATAAATCCTGAGTTGATATCACATTCTTACAAAATTTGTTTGTTTTACTAAAAAATGAATTTTTAAACTTCAAGACAGACATAAGCTTTTCATTTTTTTTTAAATATCATTGTTTGCTTATGACTATTTGTTCAACATTAGAGAAATTCGCACAACGGATATTCGATGATTAGAAATCCTCTCAATGAACAAAATCACCTCTGATGGAAATACATTTCCAATAACAGGCCTTTCATAATCAAGAGACATGACATGGTGTCTAGCTAATCTGGGCAGTCAAGTCAAGAATCAAGGAATCTCTTAAAAGTGCCAAATAGCCAGGGGCAGATCTCCATCTGAATCAGTTGGGCATTGGACATGGATTCCAACAAAGGGCCATGTGCGATTAAGATAACATCTTTTTGGCAGTGCTGTAACACTTACTACTGTGGATAGTGATAATTTTATGCATCCTGTGAACATGGACATAGTCGGAAAATACTAAGCATGAACAAAGACCCGCTAGGTTGACTGGCCTAGGAAAAAATAAGGGCATCCCGACGAACGAAAAGGGTTTGGGCAAAAAGTAGGGATATACATATGAAAACTCTTCACACCCGACAAGTCGAAAACCGAAAAAGGCGGCTTGGGCAAAAAGGGGTATCCCGGTGGACTGAAAATCTGAAAGGATAGTCCATACAAAAGTTTGGGATTAAAGCGTACGACTATATCCCGACATCTCATCACTTGTCTATTAGTAGAAGACTCATCGCCCTGATTAGCATTCACCATGGGATCTAGAAGTTGAGATGCTTTCTCCAGCAAGTACAAAGGCAGGGGCATCGTACTATAAAGTCACTGCCATATCCTCAGCATACAGCCTAATAATGTCAGGTGTTCTGATATCCCCGGTGGAGCAAAAATTTCCAATTACTTACCCGACATCATAAAGAATTCCCTAGCCTGGTTCACAAGCTTTTCAGATTCCCCAGCAGGATTTCATACAAATCCCCAAGCGGATTATGGAGTTTCCCTTCTTCAATAGAGTTTATTTCTCTAAACAACGAAAATCTGTCTCTTACCATTTCAACTTCAACAAAATTTGAAGACTTACACTCTTCATCCCCAACAAAAATCAGGGATTTATTTTCCTTAGTTCAGAAACACTGCAGTAGAACAACTGATACGTTCATACATTGCATCCATACATCATTATACAAACATCATAGCATATGCAGCACAAATGCATATATCACAATCTCATTTATTTTGAGAACATCATTACCCGATGCATCTCATGCATCATGACACTGCATACAACTGACTCTTTACCTTTTTTAGGAAAGTTAGCAAGCAGACAAATATCATCACCAATTTTCAACAGTTCCAGATTAATTCCTGAAACTAGACAGGGCAACTATCTGTGAACGAATGAGTGTAGATCAATTCCCAAAACAAGACGGGGAGACTATCTATAAGACCAGGTCAGAGATTAATACCTGAAACCAAACAGGACAACTATCTCAATGAACAACAAAAACAAGTTCCATATTAATACCTGAAACAAGATAGGACAACTATCTATGAACGACTGATAGTAGATTAATACCTGGAACTAGACAGGACAACTATCTACATGAGCAGATTAAAGATTAATTCCTAAAACAAGATGGGGAAACTATCTTTCTTTCTCTAAGGTTAGAGATTAATACCTGAAACCAGACAGGACAACTATCTCAACGACCAACAAAAACAACTTCCAGATTAATACCTGAAACAAGACAGGACAACTATCTGTGAACGACTGATTGTAGATTAACACCTGGAACCAGACAGGATAACTATCTACATAAGCAGATTAAAGATTAACTCCCGAAACAAGACAGGGAACTATCTTTCTTTCTCTAAGGTAAGATATTGATAATTGAAACCAGACAGGACAACCATCTCAACGAGTAACAAAACAAGTTCCAGATTAATACCTGAAACAAGACAGGACAACTATCTGTGAACGACTGATAGTAGATTAATAGCTGGATCCAGACAGGACAACTATCTACATGAGCAGATTGAAGATTAACTTCCGAAACAAGACGTGGAAACTATCTTTCTTTTGCAATTAGGTCAAAGATTAATTCCTGAAACCAGACAGGTAGCTATTTCAACGACCAACAAAAGCAATTTCCAGATTAATACCTGAAACAAGACATGACAGCTATTTGTGGATGACTAATTGTAGATTAATACCTAGAACCAGACAGGACAACTGTCTACATGAGCAAATTGAAGATTAACTCCCCAAACAAGACGGGGAAACTATCTTTTTTTTGCAAATAGGTCAGAGACTAATTCTTGAAACCAGACAGGGCATCTATCTCAACGACCAATAAAAGCAATTTCCAGATTAATACCTGAAACAAGACAGGACAACTATTTATGGACGACTGATTGTAGATTAATACCTAGAACCAGACAGGACAACTATCTACATGAGAAAATTAAATATTAACTCCTGAAACAAGACGAGGAAACTATCTTTCTTTCTCTTTGGTCAGAGATTAATTCCTGAAACCAGACATGGAAGCTATCTCAACAACCAACAGAAGCAATTTCCAGATTAATACCTGAAACAAGACAAGACAACTATCTGTGAACAACTGATTATGGATCAACTCCCGAAAAAAGACAGGGTGACTATCTACATGACCAAATGAAGAAATCTTACACAGGTTCCTTCTCGTGATCTCCAGATGCAACCTTACACAGGATCATCCTGAAGCAATCTTACACGGGTTTTTTTTCTCACAATCTCCAGATGAAGTTTAACATGGACTCATCCTGAAGCAGCCTTACACAGGCTCCTTCTAATACATTTCCGGATAATAGTTAATTTCATTCTCCCAGCAAGTTATTATGAAGCTTGGATTTCAACCAGAAAACAGCTAACTTTCATCTCTCCAGTCTAGAGATAACTCCTCAGTAGATCCATGGTCAGCTAAAAGACTTTATTCCCCACAGAGTTTTCCTAAAGCAGGAGAACAACAGAAATTAACATTCCCCAGTGGAGTCCTCCTAAGACAACAGGAACAGGAATCCCCATAAAGAGACCTCTTATGAAGTCAGCATCTACTTTGGATAGCATCTTTAAACCCATCTCCGACGACTCTCCGTTATTTTCTCCAAATGGCATCTGTAAGCCCATTCTCGATATCATCAACCAACAATGTTGCTTCATGCGAGTGCAAATTTCTGGGCACTCTAGTGTTCAATCATCTTCCATCTCCAGATTACGAAAGGCAGAGAAGCCAGTCTAAATTCTCAGGTTTAAGAAGATTGAACAGGGGCAGCTGTTGCACCCCAAAATTTTCCCTCCCATTTTATTCAGAGCATGCTCATTAAGGTGCTCAATTGTTCAAGGTTGACCAAGAATTGACTAGACAAATTCTCCTTCTAAGCAATGGAATTCCACCTACGGTTTCATTTCTCACAAAGAAGTTTGGTTTACAAGGGCTTCAAATGATCTTCATGCCACCCCATATGCTTCTGCATAATAGCACAGCTGAAAGAAAGAAAAAGTGTGCATGACAAAATGTAGGTCAGAGGCTGAAAATATGCCTAAGAGCTTTTGGGTCAAAGCAGCTTCGACAGTAATATGCAGGCTAATTTGAAGAATCGAAGGAAGGTTAATTCTATGTAAAATGTGAGAAGGATAATTTGAAGTCTTTGATTGGAGCTTCGAAGGGTTCGTTTTTGAACCACTGAAATATAAGCTATTCGAAATATCCAAGGAAGGCTGGATCGAAAGAAGGCGCGTGAGGAGGCTTTTTCTAAAGTCTTTGATTGGAAGAGCTAGTAAAGGCACCGAAGGGTGTTGTTTTCAACTCATGGAAATATAATCTACTCGAAGCACTACAAGAAAAGACCTTTCGATTGACATGTTGTTTGGATGAGAATTTTGAAAAGAAGAATATTTTTGGAATCAAAAAGCTTTTATTTTATCCAAAGAAACATGTGAAAGGCTAATGATTCGAAGGACATGCAGCCTTCAAATATGGAGTGATCGAAGGACAGCTAGAAACGAGTTAGCCATATATGAGTCATCTTTTATTTTTAGGATTAGTATGCCTCAGGCATGTGCCTGAATGTACAAGGGAGTTGGGTGATCGAAGGTGCTCATAGGCTATCCTTCGATTGGTGTAATACAAGCTGTATTCACCAATCGAAGGTGAACTAAGGGTTAATAAGGATGGCTTTGTAAACGAAAAAACAAAAGTAAGGATTAGAGTTAAAACTGTGTTCGAAGGAGGTGAACAGAAGGAAACTCCAAGAAAACGAAATCAAAGAGAATAAGAATGGAGTTCGACTAGGAGAATTTTCCAGGTCAAACAACTAATGTAGATGGACTCAATCGATGGAGCCATGAGGATGAAACCGTGAGCAAATCGAATTGAAGCCCAGAGCCATCGAATGGGGCAATTCAGAGCCAATCGAAGAATAAAGCTTGAGGGAATTTGAAGGAGTCAAGATGAGAAACCTGTCCAGGTTCATTCAAAACCCAAAAGGGTAGAAAATCATTAAAAAAAATGCAACCTTTTAAGGCTTTCAATTCTGCCTTCAAAGCCTGGTTAATGGGTGATTCTTGCCATTTCCATTCACCACTTCCCTCTATAAATACAGAGTTAAAATCACAAGCAAAGTCCAGACAAATAAATGTTTCCACCAGAGACAAACACTTTAGCCAGACACAAACATTTTGCCACACACACACGAATTAGTCAGACGAAAACATTACCCCCAGAAAACCACACCAACTTTTCTCCAAATTTCAACAAAGTGGTTCCATACTCAAAACTGCAGATCAAAGTATACCGGTCATATGTATAAATTTTGAAATTCAATCTCTTAATTCAAGCATTTTTTTATTGTTCTAACGTGTTTGTGTGTGTTACAGTCCTCACTTGTGAATACTGAAATCGGGATAAAAATCTTCCATTTGTTTGGGCATTTGAAACTGTTCCATTCAGCCATGAAATATTATTGTTTTATTCAAACATATTTCAGACTCAGTTTTAAATATATTTTTTTGTTGTTGTTTGTACTAACAATTGAAATAGATGGTTGGGTGGTGAAGAAGCTTGCGATGGGCTAGAGGACCTCGGTTCAATCCCAGGCTTCAGCCTTTCTATTTTTCTCATGTTATATTGATAGATCTGGAACTTCAAGTCCAAACATACACACCATGCACTCTACCATCAGCACCATTAGATCTATACAACAGAGATCTAGCGCCTCCAGCATGTAGTCCCCACCGTGGACTCTCCAGATGCGTTCTCGCCAGATCCTAACGCACCCTGGGCCAGCTTAATTGGGCCTGATCAATTTCAAACATTTCACCCCCTTTACTATTTTTTAGCAGACCCCTTTGTGTTTTCCTCTTCTACTGTTTTAGTTTGTTTTGTTTATTTGTTTCATATTTTTTTCAAGATTTAATTTTCTTTTAATAAATAAATAAAATTAAAACAAAACATTAGGTTAGTATTTTTATTAATTAAGCTAATATTGTAAATAAATTAATTAATTACTTTAACATTTTTGTTTAATTTAAAATCAATAGACTTAAGATTCTGATCAATTTTAGTTCTATTTCTCAAAAATACCAAAAAATCATTTTTCTTGATACTTAAGGTTTCAGGACATTTTTATATTTTTTTCTTATCATTTTTCTATTTATTTGCCATCTAAATTCTAGAAAGAATGTATAGGTTGCATGGAAAATTTTGTAATAGTTTAGTTTATTTTTCCGTATTTTTCTATTATGTAATTGCCCACAGGATGTAATAGCGTAGGGTTTAATTTCTGCACTTTATATTTCCTGTACATATATTAACTGTTTAGATGTATGATAATAGGATTGTTTAAGAGATTAAAAACAAAATGTTAGCAAACCTAACATCAAGATAAATAACTAAAACACAATACAATTGCACATGCGCACCTTTAGGGTACTCCCACTTTGGTTGCCTTCGGAAAATAGCTACAACTCTCGAAACGTGAGAGATTTTAGTGGCTACCCTCCGGTTTAAAGATCACAAGTCCCTCGATAATCCTCTCGACGTTGCCTCGATAAAGTGATCTTAAAACTCTAGGGTAGTTACTAAGGTTTCTTGCCCAATTTCCTTTGTGACTATAAATTTCCCTTCGAATGTCCCTCAAACATCCAACGATAGGGCTACCTACTCACTAATAGTAGGATAACACTGTCTAAAGGAAAAGAGGAAAAGAACGACCCTTTCGAGTAAAAGTAGATAGATGTTAGATGCTTGCTCAAATAAATTTTTTTACACATACACAAAAAAAACTTTCAAAATCATTTTCAAAACGCTTTATCAACACTCTTGAGGATTGAACAAGAGTTATCATAAAGAAAATTACCGTACTAAGGCGCTTTCAAAAATACTTTTCAAAAACACACAAAGCACAAGGTATTTTCAAAATGAGCTAAGCATCTAAGAGCCCGTAGATAACTACAGATGGAAAGGGTGCTAACACCTTCCTATTCCATAATCTACCCCCTTACTCAGAAATAATCTCGAAAGGTCTTTTTCTGTTCTTTTCACCCTTTCCTTTATTGGATAAAAGAAAAGTCAGTAGCGACTCTTGTTTATCACAACATTTGCGAACACAAATGCAAAACCAGTATAACAGTCGTTTCATCCACCGTATTATAGGGGGATCCTGTTCTGGTCTAGCCCAATGCCTAGGCAGGGTCCAATCTACTTCTGCATATAAGGTGACCCAATAACTTTGGCCCAATAAACCATGAAGGATAAGAGACACTTTATCCCCTCTGTCCCTTACTCGAGGAGCCCTGGATGGTTAACCACTAGGGTCTGTATAGTCATTTCTTCCCGCTCAGAAACTTTGGTTCTCGACCTTCCAACTGCACGAGGACAACCACCCTAGAATGGCCAAAATCATCTTTTCACGTAAGCACCTCTATACTCTTCAAAACGGCTAGTTCCGAGCATCTCTACCCATCTTGACCAATTCCTGGAAGTTATCTATTTTTGAGCAACCTAATATCTATGTCCAAAAATAGGAACCAATGACCCAGCGTCGAGGGAATTATATAAACCCTCAGACTTGTGAGAGCCAGGTATCAAATATTCGTTCTAGAAACCCTACTCTCTTTCTTGTATCGCTTTGCACTTTTATTACTTGAGCGTCGGAGTGTCTTGCAGGTACATCCCCCCCATCCTCTTAGATTCCAGCCTTGCAAACTTCATCTATCGGCCCACTTTAGGTTCTGATCAACCGGAAAGACCAAAAGTCAAATTAAACTCACTTTACAAACTATAAGTTTTTGGACAAGTAGTCCAAACATCTCAAGTGTTAAATAAGTTAGATACCTACTACTACAAAAAAACACATTTTACCTCGTTTGGAAAAGTTATTTTAGCTCGCTTTCATATGTGAGGTCACGAAGGGCAACATAAAAACTTGCCACTTTATCCATCGGGTGTTGTTCCACCGAGGGGAAAGTTATAATGAACATTGGTTCGATCTCGAACAACAAAATTATTTTATCTTCAAAACTATAAAACATGTGCCACAAACCTCTAGGTTTCTGTTAATATCCAAGGAAAAAATAAAGTATTTACGTTTGTTTGAAATTAAAATCGATGGATAAAGTATATTTTTTTGTCATTTATAAGTTGCTTTAAATCTCAAATTGATTGGCTTGTACCTTTTTTTACACATAAACTATATATAAATTTGACAGAATCATAATATTTTATTTTATAACAACATAACTATATATATATATATATATATATATATATATATATATATATATATATATATATATATATATATATATATATATATATATATATATATATATATATATATATATATATATATATATATATATATATATATATATATATATATATATATATATATATATATATATATATACTAAATTATATTGTTTACAAAATCAAATGCCCACATATCCAAAATGGTACCCAAGTGAACCTATACATATTTGAAAATAAAATCTTATAATGATAAAACTAAATACATGTGTCACAGAAAATTTATACACAATGTTTACAACAACAAAAAAACTAGTTTTATATATATATATATATATATATATATATATATATATATATATATATATATATATATATATATATATATATATATATATATATATATATATATATATATATATATATATATATATAATACTGAATTATATTGTTTACAAAATCAAATGCCCACATATCTAAAATGGTACACCAAGAGAACCTATACATATTTAAAAACATAATCTTATAATGACAAAACTAAATACATTTGTCATAGAAAATTTATACACAATGCTTACAACAACAAAAAAACTAGTTTTGTTAAGTTTCATAAAAATAAAGGAAGCAACCAGCCCAACTGATCAGATGTCATTTATATCATCTCGTGAGAATGGTGTTCAGTCGCTAAACACCTATAATTTGAACAAAATTTAAATTATATAAGCTAACAACAATAATATTAACTTAACAAATATAGATAAATTACATGTATATGAATAAAGTTAATACCTTAGCTCATAAATTAATAATGAATCCGGAGACAATATCAAACATATGTTTCATAACAAAGTATCCACACGAATATTCGTCAGGTTGTTTTCGGGTCTACAAATAATTTTCATATAGTTACTAATACACGTAAAGCACAAGTAATGCAATAGAAAAAATAAAATAATGTCAAAAAGTAAAAGTAATACTTACTTTTGGGAAAAGAAACCTTGACTTTTTAACTTCTTATTTTACGATACACTAAATTGTATCCCTATGTAGCTCTACATGTCGGTAAAAATTAAACATGAATAAAAACTATTAAAAATTAAACATAAAATTCGAGTATTTCAAATAATACCACTTAACCGCTCAAAGCGTCATACTTCGATGAATCAAGATCATAGTGTAACAAGTATAACATAATTACAATATTTTGCTTCAGACATATATTAACTAGTTGCCAATGTGAAATACATAAACATTTAGAATAATTAATAATGTGTATAAAATTGATTTATAAAAGAAAATACAAATTAATATATACTTTACGCATGGTAAAAATAGTTCTATATAACATTCTTTTTTCTCATCAATCAACTTATTTTTTATGTATATCTTTATAGCGTTTAGTCCCTATTGTTTAAATTGAATTTTGAATGGTTCTAAGAAACAATACTTTCTTAACTCCCTTTCAACACACATTTCATGCAGATTAGGAAAGACAATTTGGAAACATCAAAGGAATGTTAAAATAAAAGTGAAATAAAAATTTACTTTCCTCACTAAAGATTTCTTTTCTTTCCTAGACATCAGTTGCATCCACTATCATCAGAGTGTTGATCAATCGCCTCTTCTGCATAAAAGGCCATACATCCAAATAATATTTACCTTCTTCAAAACCCTAGTGTTCGTAGAAAGGTATCATATCCTATGTCATTGACACCTATTTTGGGGTCATAGATTTATAACGGGACATCATAATTGTGCGATTCCTAGTTAAAATGGCTCCAAACTCAACATTTTTGGATCCTTTCTTTATATTTGACCAGCTTCAAGGTAGACATGAAAGTTGGATTAGATTATCGCTTAGGGACCCTGCAAAATACTAAATGGTCATATGGAGTCTGAGGAGTTACCAAAAGGAAGTGATCCTTAAATTTTCCCCCAAATTTTCATATAAACGCCAAACATCTTGGATGTTTGTCGCAGTGAAATCAACCTATTAGAGATGAGACTCTAAACATAAGGGGGTGAATTGTGTGGGATTTAAAACTGTTTTTCAAAATATTTTTTTTACCAAAATCAAGTTTAAAAAGCTTTTGTAAAACAAATAGAGTAAAAGTAGCAGAAATAAGATAATGGAATTGCACCAGAAATAAATGACTGGAATGTAAAGATTTAAAGGATGGCGTTGGACTTGAGACTTAACACACAAGAGGGGAGGGTTTTGAAAAAAATTTCGAGATTTAAAATCAGAGTTTGAAAAATCTTTTTTCTAAAACTTAAGCAACAAAAAGTAAATATTAAAAATGCGGAAATAAAGTAAACGGGACACCGAGAATTATAGAGGTTCAGTCAAATCAAAAGAACCTGCTCCTCTCTCCAAGAACTAGTCTTGAGAGTTTCTATTATATACTTGAGATATTTTAGTAGGTGAAGCTCACAAACCTCCTTATACAAGGAAATTTTAGTTGTCCTACAACCATGATGATACAAGATGGAGGATATAAATGTTTATGTCTCCTCTATTACTGAGACTGAAGTGGTCAGGATTCCTTCTCAACTGTAGATTCAAGTGATTAAACTTCTCTCTATGAAATATCTAAGCTCAATATGGTTTAACTGGATAACCATTACCCTATTAAGATTTTAATAGGATGATCTTCTAACCTATGGTTTTATACATGCTAACCATGAACCTAATGGTAAGTTCATCAATATTGAAGAAATTCATCCTTAAAATAAACAAGGCTTTATAATAGCTTTAAGGGAAGTTCAACGATATTAATGATCTTCAACCTAACAAAATATCAAGAACTGATCACATAATCCCCAACTAAAGCTTTTAACGAGTTTAGCTTCCGACCACATAATTTTATCCCTAAAATGGACTGTGTTCATCCAAGGTGCATAAACAACAACCTTGAATAACTTTATACATTACTACCCATCCAATATTAAATGGACAACTCACTCACAAAATTTATTTCCACACAAGAGCATTTGGCTATAAGAACTAGTAAGAAAAAGTGAAAATGAAAACTTAGAGAGAGAGAGAGAGTGTGTGTCAAAACACATATCATGTTCTGGATGATTTGAACCGAGGAATGAGATCTCTATTTAAAGGGTTCAAATCCTCCAAAAGAGGAAACATCATTAAATCAAAAATGATTGTTACCAATCGATTAAGGCAATTGATTAAATCATTTAAACATAACTACTATGATTTTAAAAATAGGTAATAAGTGATATGTAGCCATTGTTAATAATTATGATACATTTAAACTGCCTTTATCCTCAAAAGCGCGCCAATCTAATCGGTTGACATTATGTCTTAATCGATTATATTTAGTTAAAGTTTTTTTTTGGTTTTTTGAATGTTTCCATCACTTCCTAAGCAACTTTTATATATTTCTTCAAAGCATCTTCTTTTTAGAAACATTTTATTAAAAGGTTTTAAATGTGTGTGTGTGCTTATAGTCAACTACTTCTATAAAGATAAAACTTTTGCTTTTACAAAAGTTTCACTCACTTACTAAATTATGGTAACTTCCCTAAGCTTGTGTCTGATGTATTCATTGGGTTGACACTTTGCTTGAAATCTCCTTTTGAGGGTTTTGATGCAATCTCTGTTTGTTTGCCTTTGTCTGAGATTTATTGATGGAGCTTTATCTATGACTGGAACATTGTTAATCCTTATAAAAATGAGACTTTGTCAATCAACATCAATCCTTTTAGATTGCATATTTAACATTCTAGAGTACATTGGTTGACTTTCTAAATGGTTGCATATTTTACTATGCTGAATGTTATCTTATCTTCTCTTTTTACATTTTTCACCATGTTGCATCTTTATCATGTTGAATATATGTTTTTGATCTTTATAGTTGTCATCATGTTATTGATGGAGCTTTATCTATGTCTGGAACATTGTTAATCCTTATAAAAATGATACTTTGTCAATCAACATCAATCCTTTTGGATTGTATATTTAACTTTCTAGAGTACATTGGTTGACTTTCTAAATGGTTGCATCTTTTACTATGCTGAATGTTATCTTATCTTCTCTTTTTACATTTTTCATCATGTTTAATATATGTTATTGATATTTATAGTTGTCATCATCAAAACAACATATGTTACCTGCAAAACAAGGATCCACATATGAGAGAAAAACACCCAAACTATAGAGGTGTGGTCTAATGAAGTGACATGCATACTCTTATCCCAAAGAATTCCTTCTTGAGAGTTTCCATTATGAAGCAACCTTTTAGCAAGTTATGCCCACAAACCTCCTTATACAAAGATTGGATTTTTTTGGCTAACTTCTAAGCCAAGACAAAGTTTTAAGTAAGAAGACCACCACAACCAACTTATAGATTTTTAACATTAGGCTAAGCTCACAAACGGTCTGAGAGATTTTTAACATCTGGATATAAGCTCACAAACTGATTGAGAGTTTTTTAACAATTGGCTAAGGTCATTGAATGAGAGTTTTAAATACATATACCTTCTCATCAAAACAGAGGATTTACTTGGTTTACCTCAATAACCAAACAAGATATTTTTACGTGGTTTAGCTTATAACAAAATCAATTTTTCTCCCAATGAAAAATTACAATTACGCCCTTGCTCCACACTAGAATATGTCACACATAAAAAGATTTCAATCTCAAATGCACTAAGGTAAATCTGAGAAACTAAAAGAGAGAGGAGAGTGGGAGAAAGTTATCTAAAAATATGTTTTCTCGTGTATAAAAAATGAGAAATGATCCCTCTATTTATTGGATAAAAATGGCTCGAATATTAAAACAATCCATTAGCTTTTCAATGTTGATAACCGATTATCTCACGTGAATAATTGATTATTTCAGCCCCCCCCCCCCCCCCCCCCCCCCCCCCAAATGGAAAATTTTGATTTATAATTATTTGCAATCATTAAGGGACTTGTCTAATCGATTTTAGGCATAAAAATTGATATAATAGACTATCCTTTAGGCATAAGAGATTATCCTTTTGTAAAAATATCCTTCAAATTGATTAGACTTTTCCTTGAAAATTAGATAAGATTTTAAAACATTTTTAGGTGATTTTATAAAATCAAGATAGGCTTTTAAAGAGGTTTGTGTGTGTGTGTATGGTTTGCCTTAATAATGTTCAGATGTAGTCTTATACCTTGATTATTCGATGATGGCAACCAAGAATTATGGATAGTCTTAATCAAGATATCATCAGAATCACTTTATCACTCAAGTGAAGAACCATGGAGTTATGTTTCTAATAACATTAGTAGTTCTATGGAGTGTTGAATGTTCGACAAGAAAATAATCTCAATGAGTTTCCAAGAAGAAAGAGTTTCTAATAAGTTGTTGCTTCAAGATCAGAAATCAAGAATGCACAAGAAATAAGCTTCCAACGCATCAAAAGTCAAGATTCAATCATTAGAAGAACTGATGCTTGGACTCTAAAGACGAAGTCAAGATTCTGAACACATAAGGAGAAATATTATACTCCAAGATCATAAGTCAAGGTTTGTTCATCAGAAGAGTTACTGCACAGATTTATGAAGATAAAGTCAATATTATGAAGACTTGGAGAGTTCATGGAATACGCACCTTCATTCAACATCATAAGTATTCCAGCAGAAGAAAGGATGAAAGAAAGAAAGATCTTGTGGACTCATATCTAATAAAATCTCAACGTCCATTAGAATACAAGATCAAAGGATGATATATTCTCAAGCAAATATACTTAAGACAAGTAATATTCGTAAGAAGATAAATATCATTAGAAAGACAACTGCACTCAACTGAAGAAATATTGTGACCATTTCTACAGAAACATCAGCAGTTCTAAGGAACGTTGAATGTTAATCAGAAAGGGAATCAATCCAAAGATTAAGAGATCATGATCAGAAAACAAGATGTAGCTGCCATAAGCTATTGATTTCAGCTCAATCCAAAGATTAGATTTCTAAAGATCAGAAAGAAGGAATTCAACGTAAAAAATTAGATGTACTGATATAAGTTGTTGCTTCCGAAATCAGACATAAGATATGCAACTTAGAAAAGATGATTATCAAGAAATCAAGACAAGACCAAGAAGTCAAGATCATAAAATTTTTCACTTTCAAAGAAGAGATTGTTCATCAGATAAGTCGTTGCTTATATATCTGAAGACAATGTTCAAACATCTGAAAGACTCTGACTCTACAACAAAGAAGAATCTTTTGGATCATTATCACTCCTCAATTAGAACCAGTCCAGAAAGAAGAAAAGAATCAAAGCTCGAGAATTCAAAGACTTAAGAATCATATAGGTTGTTGTCATAATATCTGATTTCAAGGTCCATCACCAGAAAAGCTTTTGATATCTTTATCAGAAAAGCTTTCACGTAAAATCATAAGACTTGTTTCTCAGATAGGTTGTTGTCGATCATTCTGAAAACAAGAATCCACTATTGAAAGTATCTTAAGAGAAACATATTCTCAACACAATCTTCATCTCTCAGATTAGAAAATAAATATCCCTTCAAAAGTAGTTCTAGATCAACAGAAAAGCTTTGGGTTTCAGATAGGTTGTTGCCCATAATTCTGAAGACAAGATTTATTTCTGACCACTCTAGTGTTCCTGCGCTATAATAACAAAGTAGTTTCTGAACTACTCATTAGTCAGTCATCAGAAGAACGAAGAAAAGTGATTGATCTCTTCCAAGCTTAATACTTCAGAGTCAGAAGTACATCATCAAAAGATAAAGATCAAGAAACTTAGTCAAGAAGGAAATAGTACAATGATAGTACTATTCAAAGAAGTTATTCTCCCGCTAATGTATGCTATCTATTCAATCATCATGTATATGAAAGTGACATTTCGTATTGTTCCAAACCTCTCTTGAATATATCCATTGGGAATCAACCGTTGGAAGGAGAAAAGACTTCTCTATCCTTACAACGACTCTTTTATTTTAAAGGCTATAAAAGGAGAAAGATGAAATGAAGAAAATTTGATAGAAAGCTATGGATATAGATGGTGTTGGAGCTGTTATGCTGAACATGTTGAATCTAACCATATAAGATGAAGATGAAGAATTCTACAAGATGTTATTCAAACTACCTATCATATACATCTTGGCAGAATTATGAAAAATCAAGGAGTTGTTACTCATATATTTCTTAATGAAGAAAAAAGATGAAGATGAACAATTACACATGTTATTCAAACTATCAATCATATACATCTTGGAAGAATTATGAAGAAGCAAGGAGTTGTTGCTCATAGCTTGCTCAACAAAGAAGATATGGACAAGAAGACTACTAGATGCTGCACTAAACTTAGATTATATTCATCTTTGTAGAAATATATAAAACACAAGAGTTATTGCTCAAATTATGTTATTTCTTAAGATCTTCATGTAAATTGTTTGTACAGAGTTGTTGCTCAAAATTGTGTCAAACAATATGTACTTAAATTAAGAGTAATATGCTTGATAAGAAGCACTCATGTAAACTCTAGAAAAACAATTCTGTTTACAATTGGTTGGTTCCTCAAGTGATCGAGTGAAGATCAAAAGACTTGAGAAGATGTTAGTTGCAGTCACCATAGATGAAATCCTATTCTAAGGGGCCAGTTTGGTCAGAAACCTTATGGGCTTAATGATTGCTATATCTCTTAGGGGACCAGGAAGGTCAAAATTCTTAAGAGATCACTGGTTGAGGGTCATTGTGATAAATCCCTCATAGAAAGATCAAGTTGATCAAATTTTCGATAGGGACAATGATTGTTATATCTCATGGAGATCACTGAACGTATCATTATGTTGTCCTTGAGTGACTAGTGTTAGTTAGAAGACTCAAGATGACATGGGCCATGGGTCATTGTAAAATCCTATTAAGAAAGATCGGGTAGGTCAAATTTCTTAAGGGGTCAATGGTTGTTGATCATTGGTTGATTATTAGTCACCAGCAGGTAGCCTATGCATCTGTAATCAGTTTGATTATAGTGGATTAAGTCCTTGTTGAAGGAAAAATCACCTGAGAAAGGTGGACATGAGTAGCCTAGTTAATGGTGAACCTGGATAACTGAATGTGTCTCTTTATATTTATTGAATTCTATATACTTTCATAGTTCAATCAAATAATTTTTTAAAGGGAAATATTTTCTTAAAACCCAATTCAAACCCCCATTTCTTGTGTTTTTCCATACCTCCAATTTTGAAGTGCGAGAAAGCCCTAGCTTAATTAGTATGAGTGAATTCTTTGTAAAGCATAAGGGTGTTCTCGTAAAAGTACGTGGCTAAAGCACACACCCACGGAAACATCCTTTTCAAATAGATTTTCTCAAGAAAAATATTTTCTAAAATGTCTTGAAGTTGTGCTACATGAATTAGGAGCTGTCATAATAGCTTTGGACAAAGTATTGACTATTCTTATCGATTGGGACATTAACCTAATCGATTAGCTCAGTTCAAAATTGAGCACTCAATGATTAGGACAACATCTTAATGATGTTAATGACTAGATATCTATGGCTTCTTATTTTGAACTAACAACCGATTATATTTTGAATATCTAATCGATTGGCATTATGTTATAATCGATTACGATGTCTTAAAAAGTATTAAATTCAAATTTCTTTTTGATCCAACCTCTGGCCTATAAATAAAGATCACTTCACTCATTTCAAATCATCCAGAAACATGTTTTGGCACTTATCACTCTCTCTCACTCTCTCTAAACTTTTCTTTTTACTCTCTCTCTCACTAATATTTTAGCTGAAGTGCTTTTGCGAGAAAGTTCTTTTGTGAGTGAGGATAAGTTGTAATTATGGAAGGATAGAATTGTAAAATTTACCGACATAATTTTTATTTATACATTAGTTGAATATTATCCATTTAGGGATAGTTTGGATTATAAGTTAAACCTGTAAAATCTTTTAGTTTGGGGATTGTGTGATCAAGCCCTTGTTTAGGTTCAAGATCAGCTTATGATAAAATCTCATAGATTATTGGTTAGCCCATTGTTAAACCAGCGCCAGGTTAAAGCTTAGCCCGATATTAAAAGCTTGGACAATGTTAGAGATTAGACCGATATTAAAATCTCCTAGGTTATTGGTTTTCCCATGTAAATCCAAGATTTAAGGTTCGTCAATTCAGCCCGTGATGAAAGCTTGCAAAGGTTGCTTAGAAGCTTGAAGACTAACCGCTCCAAAATTCTCATGAAAAGAAGAATAACCGCTTCGATTATTACGTGGAAAAAGGAATAATCGCTTCAATCCACTATTTGAAAGTAAAGACTCAACTGTTATATCCCTAGTATTATTATATTGTTTGGTTGGAAGTTAACCAGTTTCCTTGTATAAGGGGGTTCGTGAGTATTTCCTACTAAAATCTCTCAACGTTTATTAGAGACTCTCAAGGTCAATTCTTGGAGAGAGGAGTGAGTCTTTTATTTTTACCGAACCCCTATAATTCGTGGTGTTCTATCTTTCCCTAAACTCTTTAATTTCCGTAATTTATATTCTGCAATTTATTTTTCTGCTGCTTAATATTTAAAATGTTTTTAAACTTTAATTTTTATTTGCAAAGTTGTTCAAAACCACATTTTTAGATCACACGATTTAAATCCCCCCTCTTGTATGTGAAGTCACATGTCCAACAAGT
The DNA here is from genome assembly GCA_948472305.1 of Vicia faba. Taxonomy (NCBI): domain Eukaryota; kingdom Viridiplantae; phylum Streptophyta; class Magnoliopsida; order Fabales; family Fabaceae; genus Vicia; species Vicia faba. The sequence goes on from OX451736.1 coordinate 87,352,708, forward strand.
GGTATCAGAACCTAACTCTTGTTTAAGGACTAATTGTCTCAGGAGAAAGATAAATTTCGACAAGAGATCTTTTCTAAACACACCACCACTTTTTAATAATAGCAAGTTTGATATTTGAAAATCTAGGTTTATAATTTTTCTTTGAATTATAAATCATGAATTGTAGGAAACAATAGTAAATGGTTTGTTTATCCCTACTCATCAAGTAAATGATGAAGTAGTAGATAAACAAGATTCCCTTTGGTCCGAAGAGGAAAATAGAAAGTTTGAGATAGATTTTAAAACCAAGAACTTTATAAAAATGTATCTAGATGATATAAAATTTTACAACGTTCGTCAATGAAATACCTTCAAGAAAATGCAGGATCCTCTTGAAATGATATATCGAATTACTTCAAGAGTCGAACAAGAGAAGATGAACACATAAGGCGAAGAAGATATATATTCCACTCTTGGTTGTTTTTCAAAAGTTAGAAATATTAGAAATTATGTTGGAAATTGTATCACTAACAAATATCTTAGAATTAAGAATTGGAAGTTTAATCAAACTCTTAAATCAAAAGATGGAGTCTTCATGAATTTTAAGAAAAATTAAGAAATAAGGAAATTGTAGAGAAATTGAACGGACTAGTTCAATTACTCAAAGATGAAGGAATACAAACCAAAGAATCACCATCTTCATCATACTCCTATCGTACAATGGTTGTGCAATTATCCAAAAGAACATACTCAGTAATTGAACGATCCTCTAAAGATTCAACATCAAAAGTGGCGGAATCTGTAAATCTCTAAATCTTACAACCAACAAAAGTGGAAAGAAGAGAAAGTCTACTCTTAAATCTTCATATATTGCGTGATTGATTACCACATGATCAATATTAGAAGATATAGAGAACTATACCCGAACCATCAACGATCCTAATCTAATCTCGATTTACTTAGGTGTTCAAGTACCCTAAAAAAAGTCACTTTTGTTGTCACACCTAGGGTCGCATGTTGATTTGGAAAATGTTGTGGTTACAAGCAGACATTTAATACGCGACTTCTTGACGCCATTAGTGCCAACTCACAAGAGTCTTCCTCTTTCGTGAGCCGAAAGCTTGTCCGAGAAGAATGTGACAACATGAGTTCCAATAATGTGAATCCTCACTTCACCAAATATCATCAAAGACTTGGGAAAATTGTTTTGAGTGACCATAATCCTAAAGAAGAAGGTTCAATTATGAACTCAAATTTGTAGTATCCATTTAATAGCGGACAAAGGAATAAATGGGACCTAATAAAAATCCAGACACTTGATCCTACCTACAAATGCATCGTCTGTCGATGGATTTTATCTAACCACTCTCTGCATCTTACATTGGGTTAGACGAAATCAGTTTTAACCATTATAGGTCTAATGATATACCATTTCAGGTATAATCTCACTCACTCTCAAATTACATGTATCAAACGTCTCTGACTTAGATATTTGAGTACTTATCTCGTAGGTTCTATCTGCTCCACTGCACCAACAACTTTTGGCGTTGTATCAAAAGAACTTGTTTCTTATGTATTATATATTTCACGTTCCACCTCAAAATAATAGTCATCTTTAAACCATAACATCTTCCTTACTACATACATGATCGATTTAAACCATAAGATCTTCCTTACTTTAGACATGATCGATTTAAACCATACGATTTTCCTTACTTTAGACATGATCGAGCACTATCACCATACTGTTTATCACAATTAATATAGTGATATTTATTTCATTAACTAAATGCTATTAATATTCATATAACGATAGGAACCTACCCCATCTTGCCAAGTTTTATTACAAAGAGACTGCTTTGAAGACAGTACAGGGTGACATGCTATGTCCCTATTTATATTTAAAAGGATGTTTGACTATATTATAATATTTTCTTAGAAAAAAAAACAGTACATTTAAAAAGTGTAATATTGAAGTTAACAATAATACAAAAGAGACCATTTTAATATTTACTTTACCTATGTTCAATTTTAGTTAGACACATATATCATTAAATTTATTCGAACCAATTTATTGAAGTATAAATATCTATATTTACATATAGGTAACTTCTATGAAAAGCAATTATGAATTGAGTGCATATGTGTAATACATCATAGTGTGGTAGATAGATACTCTATAAAAGATTGTGAGATGTAAGGACGAGGTAGATCAGTACATTCTTAAATTCTGACACTTGTTACATATTTTTGAGAAGCAATTGAAACTGTAAAAACATAAATGAGGTGAAGGCAAGGTGGGTTGGGCCCATTAAAGAGAGGCAAGAAAATGCTCAAAGAGTTTGATAAAGAAAGCAATGTTGTTTCAAGATAGTCACTGTTTGAAGTATATGCATTTAAATGAATTCAAAGTGGTTTTAATGAAGGCAGGTGAACATGGTTGAGATTGAACAATAAACCTTGCATGTCTTCATGACTTCAATGTGTTAGGTAAAATACCTTATTTCATATGTTTGTTTTCACACATTGGGTTATGCATGGGTTTTTTAGTGTCTTATCATGTAATTAATACTTTAAACATATTTATTAAGAGGTTGTGAAATTTGAAGATATTTAATAGTGAAAATCTTATCTGACATGAATGATGGTACTTTGTGGCATTCAACTGCTGATGCAATGATGACTTGGAGCAATAACATGCTGAAAAAATTATGACTTTAAGCAATTTCCTAAAATTGACACTAATTTGAACATGAGTAATGTTATTTTGACATCAAGTATTATACCTATACCGTAGTTATTGTTTACAAATACAATGATCATTAACTTTTTTATTTTGACTTTTTTTTTATAATTTTTATATTAAAATAACTTTGATTAATAGTATATAAAAATTTGGTTAATCCAATTCATATTTTTGTTAATATATATTCTGACATTAAAAAATAGTATTAAGTAGTAAAAATTATTTTAGTTAATGAGATATTGAAATTTAATTAATACAATTCAAAGTTTGATTAATATATATTCTGACATAAAAAAGTTAATATGTATACTGTTGAGATTTTGGTTAATAGTTTGTATAAAATTAGTTAATATTTTTCATAATTTGATTAATGAATTTCTTAAACATAAAAAAAGATTAAATAGTAAAATAAAGTTGATTAATAGAGTATAAAAATTGGTTAATACATTTATAATTTAGTGTTAGAATATGGTTAATACTATATATTTTATTGGTTAATGAAGTAGTGAAAGTGGTTAATAAATTATAAGTAAAATAATTAGTTAATAGCGTATATTTTTGTGATTAATACAATTGTGATGTAGATTAATGAAACAATTATATATTTGTGTTATAAAATACCTTTAAAAAATATATACTTTTTTAAATTATTTTAATAAAAATATATTGTTCACCAAATAAATACGATAAACATTACATACAATATCAAATTAGGTATAAAGTGTAGTGTCAAAATAGCACACCTCTTCGAGCATAATATCTTCGGACAATAAAGAACCACCTTTCTATTACATAAGGGTGTTATAAAATATATGATTATGAGGATCAAATTTATAGTCATATCTAAATTTATTTTAAATATTGAGTATATTTAATTGGTTATTAATCGAGTCTATTTATAAATAGTTAGTTATTAATCTATTTTATTTTATTAATCAGAATTTTAGTGATAATTTTAGAAAGACAAGGGTAAATTTTTAAGAGTGTGTTTTTGGAGTTTGAAAAACCCTTATAGATTTTTAAAGGAGATTGGAAAACACTTCTAAACTTTAAGGTCGGTCTTGTGTGATTAATATATAGAGAGAGTGAGAGAGATTGTAATACACTTAGGTAGAAAATAGGATTTCTTCTTGGTAACTTGGGGGACTACTTTCTTTTAACTCATTTTTTTTGTAACAACTCTTGAAATATTATGAATCAAAGAGTTGATCTCATCTCATAGTAGATCGTTTGATCGAACTGGATAAATAAATTATTGTGTTTTTAATCTTTCATCTTCTTCTGCAAAGAAAAGATGAGGACGAGGTTTTACTCTTGTTGAACTCACTATCCAAATTCTTTAAGCACTTTAAAAATACATTTTTTATGTTAAAAAATGTACTATTACTTTGAATGAAGTCCAAACGTTTGTGAGATCAAAGAATTTCAAAGGTGAAATATTTGAAGATTCACTATAGTGGTGCAGGCTAAAGTGTCTCAAGAGGAGGAAGTTAGCGTAGAGGGATGTCCAACTCAAATAAGTTTGACAATTTTAGGTTAAACATTTTATTGTTCAGAAAATCAATAATTTCACGAGATTGTACCGGGAGGAGGGGCAATGATGATTTTGTTCAGATTGTAGTTTCCTCAGATAAGGATGGTTATGAAAGTTCTAGTGAACTAATGGTATCGACTTTGCAAACTAAAGAGAGATGAGTCATGAATTCCAATTTCTCTTATCACATATTTCTAAGAAAATAATCCTTTGAGACTTTGAAGTTGGAGAAAGGTAGAGTGGTTCACCTTGGTGACAATAAGGTCTTCAAGGTTTATGGTATTGGTATAATGAGACTTAAAATATTTGATGATCGTGTGTTCCTTCTTTACAGTGTGAGGTATGTTCTAAAGATTAGTCAAAATTTATTATGCATAAGCATATTTGATGATCTAGGCTATTGCACTAGAGTTGAACATGAGTTGTTGACTCTTTCACACGGTGAAAGTGATATTAGTTAAAAGGTCTAAAATATGTACTTATATATTTCATAAGATTCCAATGTTGTTGTTATACATAATCAGTTAGTGAAGACTTTCACGAAAATAATAAGCTATAGAATTAGACATCAAGGCATAGTGGATGTCAGGTGGTTGTTTTAGAGAAATGTAATTAGTTTTTGCAGAAGATAATGATGAAAATAAATTTAACCGTTGAGTTATCAAGGAGTTTTTGGGAGTAAGGCTGGTGCCAAAACAACCGAATTGATTAGCTGGTATTCATTTACATGAATAGATTTTCAAACTCTTATGAGGGTTTAGAGTAGAAAGAGCGTAACTAACTTAGTTTTATAGGTCCTAAAAACTTTTTTTTTTTGATCCCATCAAGCCAGTTTACCTTGATGATAAAGTCGTAGATTGAATCTTCAATGGATATTCAAGATGTAGAAAGAGTACTGAGCTTTTGAGAGTGGAATTAAGAGGATCTAAGTTCTTCATCACTAATGTATTACCTTTGTTTGTTCAACACATTTGTATTCTTGACTTAACAAACTTTGATTTGTTTAGAAAGTCCTTTTACTTGTTCTCTTGCGTTGATTTGGTGATTTCTTGATATTTTTTCATGTATTTAATCAATGCACAACTAAAATGTTTAGTCAAGATTTCTTATCATTTTCATTGATAAATTAAGTGTTTTTCATTTGATTACCTCTAAAATTAATTTAATGAGTAATTATTAAACATATTTTTGGCACTTATCACTACTTACAAAGAGATCATATTTATAGAATATTTCATCTAATATTAATTAGTTAAATTCAAAATTGACTTATACCTTACTTTCCTTATGTTTTGCCTTCTTATACAAGTGTTTTCTTTTTAGATGTAAATATAATCATCTAAGTTCTATTCTCAATGACCCTATATAACTTGCCGGAAAGTTGAATTTTGCTTGGCACATTAAACCTCCTCTAGAGAAAGGGGTGTTTCTTCATGGTGAAGTTTCTTTCAACTTATCTCGAGGTTACTAATGTCATCTTAATTCTCCAAGAGAAGTATTTGCTTGGCAAGAAATTTTTTTCTTCATGAAACTCCAAAACTCTCTGACTTGATTCACTACGTCATTCTCTATTTTGCCAAGATAACTTCCATGCCCTATTCTCCTTGCAAATATTTTTGTTTTACTTTATTAGGAAATTTGTTGGTTCACCTAATAAAACTGCTCAACTTATAATACTTTAAATTTTCAACATCAAGGCTATTCTTGCTCAAGCAATCTACAAAAGAGAGGAAAACATATAAAAGTAACTATGTAACTATGAATATACTAAAATCTAATCATTTGATGTATAGAATGAAAACATAATTTCCATCAGTATTATATCAAAATAAATTAATAAGTTTTGTGATTTATATATTTAAAACTACATTAAATTGCCATTTATCAACCATTTGAAATAGTTGTTGAAGAAAGGAATCGAAGTATTGAAGAAAAATACTTTGAAAAAAAGAATTTAAAGGTGTTAATTTAAGAGGAAGTTCATCAAAGTGTTGATATAACAGACTCGAACAATTGATTTGATGGAAAGTTCCTCAAACACACTTGAACAATCGTAGTGTAAGCCCAAGGTCAAAGAATTAAAGAATAAAACAATTACTTAGCAACATAAATAATTTGGAAGATTTCATACAAAGGTTAAAATTAATCATGATAGGTTTTTTGGGCAAGAAAAAGGAAGCACGAGATAAAAAAATATTAGCGCTAACATCTCAACTAGATATGCACCTCAAACTTATCATCTAACCTTTCTTAAAAATAAAAATAAAAGGTATAACTTGATAGGACTAGGCCAAAATCCAAGGATAAAGAACAATTGTCTCATTGTAATACTTTACATCAAAAACAAAACCAGGTGAATGAAAAAAAAGTCAATACTATAAATAATAGATTTTCTGAAAGATATTTTATCTCAGTCAACCTATATTCGAGGTATAACCTCTGGATGCACAACTTTTTAAGTTTTTTAAAAAGTAAATGTTATATATTCTATTGGTTAGAACTTTCAATTGAGAGAAAATATAATTTAGGGAAGGCTCAAAATCAACATTTTGTATTTTTATTTTCAATTTTTGAATTGATGTCTTTTTTATTTTTTTTATTTACAATTTATTTATTCATTCAGTTGGAATTTCTAACCGAGAGGAAATATAAGTTATCTATTTCACAAGATTATTTTTATTTTTATTTTAAAATTAAATTTATCTATTCCCTTGATTGATTTTTATAATTGAGAGGAAATCTCTTTTGTATGTATTTTCTAGAACTAAACTCTAACTATTCATTTACTTGTCAACATTTATTTCATCTTCCTTTTGTTACGAAATTGAACGGTATTTTAAGAAAACATAACCTTAGTGATTTTCATCTTCATCTTCTCCATCTAAACGCCTCAACATCTAAGCCCATATTTCATCATTGTTTCTTAAACATCGTCTCTTCCAACACACAAAAGTGTTCAAACATTAACTCTTCCAACACACGTACATTTTCTCCCTTCAAATTTCATAAATATATTGAAGTATCAATGAAGCTTTAAACAAAGGAAAGATAATCAAATATCAGCAAAACTTCCTCCATCATTATCGTATCTTTTTCTTCATTTTTTTGGTGCGTAACACATTTTATCCATTCACGTAACTTAGAAATGTTAGTTTTTATAGTGTGGATTTCTCATTGAATATATATTCTGTTGATGGGAGTTATTTTTTCCGTTACTTATTATGTTATTCTCATTATGTGAATAAATATGGAAATAGTATTTTCCTTTAGTTTTGATGTTGAAAAAAGTCGATATGTACTATGAGTTAAGTAAAATCCATATGCACCATGATTTAAGTAAAATAGGTTTTTACTTTTTTAGTGTTGATTTTGTTAATGGTGTGTTGAGTAAAAAATTTATGATGTCATTCTTATGAAGTGCTCTTAGAAATGTGTTATGTAAAATATATCATATTCACCATCACATGTGTTATGATTTTGTTAAAGGTTATACATGTAGTTGCTAATAAGATTGTAAGTATACTTTTTCTCAACATTATTAATTATAGTCAGTTCATTTTTGTAATAACATTTGATTTATGTTTTTAGATTCATTGGTTGAAAAAAATCAGTGTTGGTGCCTTTGTTCCACAACAACGTCATAACATATTGGCATAAGAAATTGGAACAAAGGATCATGGAGGGCGTATCCATGGTGTTGGATGAGGCGTTATCCCGAAGTTATTTTGTGGATCATCGTCAAAGAGTGATGAAATACGCAAAAAATATATTGAAAATTTAGTTGATCATAAGCAAAATAGAAGGATAAAGGAAACATTATAAAAAAGAGCGGGTGATTATGTGGGAGAGTTTGACTCGAGAGGTGTGAGAGATTTTGACCCAAGAGGTATGGAAGAGTGTGATCCAAGAGGTGCATAAGAATTTGACTTAGGATGTGATTTAGGTAAGTATAATTTTGGTTTAAAAACTTTCTTTTTTATTTTTCTGATAAAAAATGTGTGTTGTATGTTGTTGTTTGTTGTGTTCTTAAACTTATTTATTGTGTTGTTGTTTTTATGTTGCAACAATTGAAATCGATGGGAGTACTCGTCCATTTAAATTTAAATCAATTATATCTACGTGAGAAAGTTTTTTTTGGATGATGCAAGCAGTAAGGTAGCTGTTCATCCATCCATCAAAAGATTGACAACCCAATACCTCAACCGTATCTATTGCAAATATTCACAAGTATGGTAGAGGAGATGGGAAACACATTCGAGATACAATTACAACATGAACACGATCAATTTTATATGGTACAAGAAAGTACCTCCTTTATAGTGATTTCGGTTTATGTTCATTATTCTCAAATACTTTTAATATTAAGGCTCACATTAAAATTTACTTATGTATTAACATTTAGGTATATGTATCAGATTTGTGGAGAATTGTTTTTACAAAAGTATGATTTCTTGGACCCCTTCAATATTCAATATGCCCAACGTTTATCAAATGATATCTAAATAAATTGATTAAAGAGAAATGAGATTGTTACCAACAAATATTTGTCAATTCATAAGTACATATGAATTTGTGTTTTGTCTTATTCAATATTCAATTTTATGTCCATTATTAGTTATTCAGGATGTTTATGCATGGTCATTTGCAACTAGTAATTACTTGTTCTAAGAAAAATAGCATAACTATGTTATGTTCGTTACACTATAATTTTGATTCAAGGATAAAAGATATTACTAGTGTGTAAGATATATTATTTGTAATACTAAATTGTTATCTTTAATTTAGAAGAATTTTTATTTATGTTTAATTTTTTCCAACATGTAGAGTTGTGGAAGGATATAATCTTATGTGTCGTAGTTTAATAAATTAAAAAATAAAATTTATTTTCCCAAAATTAATTGGTATTTTGTGACATTCTTTGAATTTTCGATAATATATTAATTGTACTTTGTGTGTATTAATCACTATATAAAAATTGATTACATACGCAGCGACAATCAAACAAATATGAGTATGAATATTATGTTATAAATATATGTTGGATATTATATATGGAGATATTAGTGATTCATGAGTTAAAGTAATCATTTTATCCGTATGGATGTAACTTATTTATGTGTGTCATTTTTTTGGTTGTTGCCTTGTTAATTGGTTAACTATTTGTAAATATATTTTAGTTTGGTAATAAAAAATATATGTGTGTTATTTTAGGTTTGTTTAAACAATGTATTTTGGTTTAAAAAAATGTTATGGTTCTGTTACACGTGTATATATAGGTTATGTCACAAAATGTGTGTATAAGATTTGTCTAAATAATACAAGTCAGAGTGAAAATTATATTTCAAAAAAACAATGTTTTCCCTTCAGTTGGAACTCTGAGCCGAGATAAATACTCACATTTTACCTCGGTTACTAAAATCAATCGAGAGAAAAAGTGGTATGCACTTTTCAGTTTTGAAAAAACAAAAATGTTATTGTAGAGGATTGATAACATTACTAGTAAACTTTTCTCCTCAGTTAGGGATTCAACCGAGTGGAAAAGTAGCACACTTTCCATTACACCTTTTGTTACCTCGCCCAATAAACTGAGGTAAAACCCATTTTTCAATTGAGGTAAAATCACTTATTCATAGTAGTGAGTTTTGAACATGTAACTTCATACACAAGGTGGAGGGTGAATTTTAGGAGTTTGAAAAAACTAGTTTAAAATAATTATTTTCTAAATTAGATTTTAAATTTTTTTTCTAAAAATGGATTGGTTATGCAACTAAAAATTATTGAAAAGAAAATAAGTTGAAAGTAAAAAAAGTTAATGGATGAGAGTTAACAATAATAGATATCTGAGGAGGTTTAGTCTTATATAAGTAACCTAATCCTCTTTCTAAGATTTGATCATGAGAGTGTTTAATAATACTTGAGATATTTAAGAAGGTTAAACCCACAAGCCCTCTTATACAAGGAAATTGAAGTTTTAGGTTTACTTACAACCAAACAGTGAACACAAGAAGGAAGTGGTTAGTCGTCATGCCAAACAAATAACATATCTTTAAGCAGTTAGTCTCTAAGCCAAATTGAGAATATCTTATAAATTGTGTGTGTAGAAGTGTGTGTGTGTGTGTGTGTGTGTGTGTGTGTGTGTGTGTGTGTGTGTGTGTGTGTGTGTGTGTGTGTGTGTGTGTGTATGTGAGAGAGAGAGAGAGAGAGAGAGGTAGGTGAGATTTCTCCCATTTTCAAGATGAAAAGAAATGAAGTAAAAGCCTTTATTTATAGGCCAAAGGATCGTTGAAAAAATAAAATAATTCATGAGAAAATTAATCCACCTAATCGATTAGGTAAATTAGTCTAATTGATTAGGTACTATAAATAATCGATTGTTTGAGCCTAATTTGAAAGGTTTTGATAGTGTTTACTGTGACATTTGGTAAAGATTCGGGTTGCTTGCAGGATTGACTAGATTGATCCTATGACAATAGTGTATGTTTTGTTTTTCTAAGTTTTATAGGTGTCAAACTCTTCGAAAGAGATTGTTAATTCGAAATTAGTAAGAAAATGATTTAAAGTAAAAACCGGTATGTAAAGCAATTTTGATTTAAAGTTAAAAGGAATGTAAATGATTTCAATTGAAAAGGAATAACATTGAATATAAAATTGGTGCTTCATACGTACATTCTCATCAACTTGTTTCTCGAACACTTGGTACTTTGAGTTATTTTGAGTAATTTGTACAAATAAGTGAACACACATAATTCTAACATAAAACTCATATATATATATATATATATATATATATATATATATATATATATATATATATATATATATATATATATATATATATATATATATATATAATAATTCAAAACTAAATGTAATGAATGACCTTCTTCTTAGAGGATGACACTTCCTTGTTTGCATGTCTCTAGCCTTTCGTACACTTCCACGTATCTCTTTTTCAAAGATTAGATAAGCGCTAAAATCAGTTATAGCCTTATTTAAATATTTGTCGAACCCGCTTCGAGTATCTCCAGAAAATTTGCTAAGTCATTCGCCTTGCATTGCTTCGTTCGTGTATACTCGACCGAAAATGTGTCTTCTATCACTTCATATCAAAATTAATTTTTATCATCCCAACATTTGTCTTTCAAATTTTCCTCGAACCTCTATTCGTTGGAGCGTCAAAATTACATCTAACAAATTTCCCTCCAAAAAAGTTTCTTTTCGACAACTTTAGAAAAGGATGTTTATTGAAAGACTTTTCGACGCATAATGACAAAATTATTGTGACGTCATGGTCATAATGACCATTTTCCAAAACGTATTATCAAGACGTGCATAGCTGCTAATGATGCTTACTCTTATAAACTATGAGTGAAGTGGTAACTTGTGCAACCATTTTTTCCTCCCATCAGAGAGTTCCACATGCCCCACTCACTTTGCATTCATCATTCAAATTCAATATGAAATGACTTGTTGTCTTTCTATAAATACTAACAACCTTCAACATTCAATACTTTTACAGTCCAAGCTTTTCTTAAACCGAAATATTTCTCCAACACTTCTTCTTCAACCTTCAACAATCTTCAAGCTATCAATCTTAAGACGTAACAATGGCGCCTAAAACAACAAAAGCTTATAAATAACAACAACAAGATTCTTCTTAGCCCATTGTCCAGATTGCTAAACCCATGCAAATGGGGAAATAAGAATATGTCCTAGAGCCTCCCCTTCTTGAAGAGAAGACAAAAATTATGAATCTCAAGTATGCATGGGTCCTTTGCCTGACCTTGATGTAGATGTTACAACTCTTTCAGAGTTTTTTTTCTCGTTTATCATTGTTATAGGCCCTTGGCTAGTAAGAAAAAACTTCCTGACAAAGGTAAACCAATTCCTATAATTGCACCTTCGTCTGAAAAAGACCAAGTGAAGTCTTCGACTAACGCTTTGGCTTTCCACAACTCTATTGTTTTGAATTACTTGACCAGTGCACTTAGGGTGTTTCGAGGCACTCATTTATCTAAAGACCCTAAGCTTATTATGCTTGGTTAGCTAAGATTGAGAAGAATAAATCTCAATTTTGGAAAGATTTGGAGATTTACGACTTAGTGATATTGTTGAAATCTGGCTTAGAGTATAGCCAAAATATGATACTAGCCTCACTCTATTTCTGGGATGCTTCCCACAACACTTTCCATTCCTTTGTGGAATGATGACCCCCATCCTTTTCAGAGTTGCCGCTATTGCTGGACTTAGAACAACTAAGGAGAGTTTTGATCCAATGAAAATGGACAAAGATACTATCGATTTCAATAAGGCTACATTCACCAAATATACTATTGATAACCATATTCAGGATTACGAAGAGGTCTCAGATGAAGAGCATATCATTTTCTTGGCCGTATGGCTATCACGTTGCATTTTTTGCTCGAGATCTCTTCAAGTAGCAAAGATGTTTCTTATCATGGCTAACCAACTGAATGTTGGGCACAAGGTATGCCTTATCCAAATGATCTTGGGTTCACTCTACGAATTCCTTGGAGAAGATGTTGACTATTTAAGGCGCTATTAAATGGGGGACATCATTCTTTTCGCATGACCCTTCTGGAAAATTCAACTTTGGTTGAATGCCACATTCGAACCATCACTCCTAACATACAACACCATTAATGAGGAAGATGATTTTATAAATAACACGACCATTGTAGGAAGGAGATTAGCTCGCTTAACCCCTTGTGTCGAAGGAGTGTATCTTCAAGACTCATTCGCTTCATTTTTGATGATGTTTTCTAAGCATTATAACTTCACTCCTCCAATGGCTTCTTTTGTCAACAGGACTTGTGGACCTGAGTGGTTCACAAGAGAATTCACTGCTTCTTCCCCAGATCAAGAAGAAGAGTCCATGACCATTTGGGAAGCATTCCTCACCTTTAAACTTCTTGTCAACAGACTAAGGCCTTCAAATATTCATTATACCATCGTTAGCTATCAGCCCAATCTAGTTTCTTGATAGTTTGGCTTAAATCACATAAAGCCTAAGACACTTTTTGAGAAGAAGAAACATATATGCCTCCATAGTATGTTTTCTACTGAAGAAGGATATAAAAGGCACATGGCTCGATATGCTGCAAAAACCATGCTCACACATATCTCTTTTCGACCATCCTTTTACTCTACTTTAAATGTGATCTAGCTTTAAGTTAACCCCACTTTTAGTTCTCCCCAGCAGATTCACAAGTTTTGTAATACGGTGGGAGAACTGACTTTTGGTTTTGCGTTTAATCGCAGATATTGCAGATAGCAAAAGTTACCACCGAATTTTCTTTTATCCAATAAAGGAAAGGGTGAAAATAACAGGAAATACCTTTGAGAATTTTTTGAGTAAGGGGGTAGGTTATGAAAAGGGAAGGTGTTAGCACCCTTTTCAGTTGTAGTTATCTATGGGCTCTTAATCGCTAGCTCACTTTTAAAAATGCTTTGTGAATGTGTAAGTTTAAAAATATTTTGAAAATGCCTAAGTTCGGAAACTTTGTAATGATTCTCGTATCAGTTGAGAACGCATTGTCATACCCCAATTTTTGACCTAAGATCCCATTTGCATTTTTGCATTTTTATACAAAGGTCAAGGTCACTAAATACAATTGATTTTAACCTCTCACCTTCGAGCATTGATTATGCAGAAATTGTCAAGTGTTTTGAACATTCTTAGCCTATGTATCACTAACTTCTAATCAAGCACGAAATGTGTGTTTTTTGTTTCTTTTATTTCATGTGCTGACAGGTCCTTCGATTTGCACTTTTTTGCCTCCTGCATGCCTCTTTCGAATCTGGAAAATTTGCTGCCTACAAGCCTGCTTTCGATTGGACAATTTCACTGCCTGCAAGCCTGCTTCGACTGGAAAAATTTGCTTCCTGCATGCCTCTTTCGAATCTGGACAAATTTGCTGCCTGCAAACATGCTTCGATTGGGCAATATTGCTTCCTTCAAACACGGGCTTTCGATTGGGCAATATGTTTGTTTCGATCCACATGCTTTGATTGGGCAACATTGCTTCCTTCAGTCACAAGCTTCGATTAGGCAATACAATATCCCTTCAGTCACAAGCTTCGATTTGGCCATGTAGTTTCCTTCGAAGTGACCCCCTTTGATCCACAAGCTGGACATGTGATTTCCTTCAAGGTGGCCTCCTTCGGATTCACAAGTTGGACCACTAAACCCTTCAAAGCAACGTACTTAGAGCACACAAGTGGCCTCCCATATACTGCCAAACTCAAGCCAGCTGTGCTGCTATGCAGCAGTCCTGCACTAACCTGCCACTAAGCTCCAAAATACTGAAAAGCCTACGTTGTCTCAGTTCTGTACTTGCACAAAAACGGAGTGCACAAGAGCTGCACTGAAGAAAACAAGGGGGAAGTATACCCAAATAATTCAAATATTATTTGATTTCCCCCAAAAACCACATCAAAACTCGCCTATAAATACAAGGCTTCACAACATGTTCAGGAAGAGAGGATCTTTGGACCAAGAGGACGAATCCCCCAAATTTTCTCAAACACAGAAAAACTCTCAAAGTCCATCAACACTTGAGAAAATCACAAAAAAAAAAAAACAGAATCATATTCACCTCTTTCGATTCTGAAGAAGAGGACCTTTTGGCCAGGCGAACAAATCTTCAGAAAATTCTCAAAAAACACCAAATTTTCTCAAACACAAAAATCTCTCAAGTCCCTTCAATACTTGTGAGAACAAACCCAGAATCCCCAAACACTTACTTCCTTCGATTCTGAAGAACAACCAAACTTCAGTCTCATTCGAATCAAAGAAGCTTCACACTTGCTTTTTTCTTTTCCTTCAAACCCAACGCTCCAAGCACAGCCTGTGACCCCTCTTTCGAATCCAGCATCCAGGGCCACCACTCAAGGCCCAACACACGTTCCAGCCTGAAGCAAGGTAACTCACTCTTACCCTTGAACCTTTCATTTCATGCCATAACATGTAAATAATATTTTGTTCGTTTCCAGCATGTACATAACACTTTGTTTCTTTTCGTTTCCACCCTGTTAACATGTTTTTTAAAAGCTACCTCTTTCGTTTTTGCTTTCTGTTTAACTATTAAACTGTTTGAAAGACAAATACTAGCATGGCATCAGGCCATGTTGTCATTTAATGTTTGAAATGAAAGAAACAGGAAACAGGAGTATGAAACGAATCCTTTGGTTTCCACACTGACTTCCAGGCCCAGCCAGAGACATGCTTCACTGACTTCCAGGCCAATCGAAAGACAGAACCTCACTGCTGCCTTTGCCCAGTCGAAGAATACAACTTGCTGTTGCCTTTGCCCAGTCGAAGGATACAACTTGTTGCTGCCTTTGCCAAATCGAAGGACTGGACCTCGCCCCTGCCAATGTCCAATCGAAAGACGTGACCTCACCGGTGCTAGCCCCAATCGAAGGAGGCCAACAAAATGCCAGTTGAAGTGTGCTACTGCCTGGGTCGAAATACACTTTTTTTTCTTACTTTTGTCTTCTTTTTTTTTCCTTCATATTTTTTTATGCCTTTTGATATGTTTGTAATAGCGTAGGTTTTTATCTTTCTGCATTTTTATTTACTTTGTACAAATGCTAGTAATTAGGCGTATGGTAAGATAAAATCAACAAATAAACAAACCAAAAAAACAAAAAAAAAACACTCTTTAATCATTACTTGAACATACTTTAAAACATGCAAAAACACTCAACAAATCAAAACTCCCCCAAGGGCATGTTATCTCCGTTCTACCGCGATATTGGTCGTGCCTATTGCTAGAATGCGTACATTAATGTCGCCCACTAAAAAACACAAACAAATCAACTTTTTTCTAGAGTAACTACGGTGTTTTGATTCCTTCATTGGATACGTAGGCAAAGGGTCACGAAACCCTCACGAACGCAATAATAAAAACTCATTTCTTTCCCCTTAAACAAACATAGTTGTAGATAAATACACCCTTGTATATAACAAACAATTTTAACCAAAAAACAGATATTTCAAAAGGTTCTTGCGGAGTACCGCATATGCATTGGGTGCTAATACCTTCCCATTGCATAACCAACCCCCGAACTTTTGATCTCTTTCAAAACGCATTGTATTGTATTTACTTTTAAGTATTATTTTACATTGCATATTTTAGGGTTTTATTTCGCTCTTTTCCCTTTTCCATCGGAAATAATAAAGCGTGGTGGCGACTCTTGCTTTTGCGAGTCGAGTTAATTAATAGCTCGATCTCTGATTTTCACCGCTACACGCATACAAAGTGTTTGTTTTGAAAATATTTTAAAAAAGTGTTTGGGTGAAAAAGGGTGTTTTTATGAGCAAGCGATTAAAAGCTATCTATCTACTCAAAAGTCTTTCGCGTTATTTTCCTCTTCCTTTAGATAGTGGTATCCTACCATTAGTTAGTAGGAAGCCCTGTCGTTGGATGTTTGAGGGACAAGCATGAGTCATCGTTATGGTCACAGAAGGCAACATATAAGGATACCTTTAGCAATTCAAAGGGACTATAATCAAATACTCGTAGGCAACATCGAGGGACACAATCATTTACCGAAGGCAACATCGAAGGGTCATCGAGGGACTATGATCTTATTGATGATTTTTAACTAAGGGTCTTTGCTAATGGTATCCCTACGTTCGAGGGACATGACCATATTTTTTCCGAGGCAACAAGTGGAGTCACCCTAGAGGTGCGTGTGTGAAAAGTGATTTGTTTTCAGTTAATTTGTCTTGATTAGGTTTTCTATGTTTTGGTTTTAGATCTTTCCGTACATTCCTAGTTACTGTACAATTATATACATACAGGCAAATAATTATAAGTGAGGAAAAATAAAGTCCTACGCTATTACAGGGCCTTGGGGCAATTACATAAGAAAAAATGTGGAATTTAAACCTAAGATGTTACATCCCATAAACAATTACATGATAGGAAAAATGTGGGAAAATAAACTAAGTTATTACAAAAATACCCGTGCGACCTATACAATTATTTCTAGAAAATAAATAGCAAAAGTAAATACAAAATATTTGCAAAATTATTTTAAAAATCTTAACATCTAAAAGATTAGAAATTAAATTTTTTGTGCATTTTTGGTTTGATTTGAATTATAAAATAAGTAGACTTTAAACCTAAATTAAATAATTAATTATAAAAGTAACATATGTCTAATTAATTAATTAAGAAAAATATTCTCTAGAAATTAAATTAACCTATTAAAAGTCTAGTTCTGATTTTTTTTTTGTGATTTTATTGATTAAAGAAAATGATTAAAAAGAAAAATTAAATTAATTAAACAAAATCAAAAGGGTTAAAAAGTATTGAAAAGAAAGGTGCAGGAGTTGGGGTTTGAACTCACGCCTTTCTATTTATAGTCTTCATCCTTTGCCATATGAGCCATGCACGCTTGGCATTTGAAAAATAGGATTTGATCAGTATATGATAAACCTGTAAAGATTGAGAAATAATAGCAAAAATATATCTTGCATTGTTGTACCTCAGAAGATCATTAAGGGTGGTAGTATGCAATAAAACAAAATGAAAACGGAAAAATGAATTTGCAAGAAATTAAGAAAAATGGTGTAGCATGTATGCTTATTTCATGCTCTTTGGATCATTACAAATGATCCAAACTTACCCTATAATGCTCCTGGAAGTGAATGAAAAGGCTTGTTTGTTTTGATCGTGGCTGCAACTAGAGTTTACAGCTTGCCCTAGTTTTGAGAATTTTGTAGTGTTTTTTTCTGGAGCAGATTTTGTGTCCTTTGCACTTGAGTATTACATGTATTTATAAAGGAATTAAATAGAACAAGAACAAGACAAGAATCTTGTACCATCGTTTCACAATTCATTGCAAAAAACACATTGAAATCCTTCCAAAATTGTTAAAAAACATTCCAAAGATGAAGATTCTTGTTCCCAACATGTTTTCACGATTTTTTCACATTTGTCATGTGTTCTTGGGCCTCGATGTGATTGAAATCAAAAGCCCTTGCGCATTGGCCCAATGATTTTACATTTTATTTGATTTATTTGCATTTAAATGAATAAAAATTCAAATAAAAGAAATAAAAATCATAAAAATATGTGAATGGATTTAGAGGTCCTTTAACACATTGGGAACATGTTTGAACATCAAAAGTTAGGCCCACTAGTTCAAAATTTCATGTTTGCTCACTTTGCATTTCATGTATTTTACCAAAATTTCACAATTTGAAATGGTCCTAACTCTCTAAATTTTCATCTTTTGAAGATGATCGTGGACTTTTTTAAAATGTCAAGATGTCTTATTCAATTATTCTTTTGATCATTTTTGAATTTGGAGACTTTATCTTGATGTAAGTTGTCTTGACTAAAAGAGTTTTCTTTGTTGACTTTTTAAAATGACCTATAATGTATGGGTTCATATCTTTTAAATGAAGCACGTTTTGGACTTGAGCATACAAATACAAAGTTGTAGAGAATTGAATTTCCTTCAAAATGGGCTTTGGTTGGGTAAAATTTGATGAAGTATGTGAAAGTTATGTTTGGTCAAAGTTCAGTTGACTTCTCCTAAGGAATCCCTAATTTGGCAACTTTTGACTTTTGATGATTTGAGGGCTTTCCTTAGGGAATCATGATCAACCCTTGATCAAATAATGAATATCACTTTAAAATTTTGATGTTGACCAAAAATATTGAAGTTTGACTGTATGTTGACGATAGTTGACTTTTTACCCAATACAGTTGATTTTCAATCATCTGAGTCATTGACTAAGCAAACTTATGATGCAAGGCTTGAAAATATATATGAGCATCCTTGAAGACATATGAAGAACCATGGAAACTACTTAAGACCTTTGGGACCCAATCTTCCTTGAGAAACTCAAAACCCTAGTTGTAGACTCATTGCTTAGGAGGAGCATTTGTCTGATCAACTCTTGAGCCATCTTGAGCAAATGAGGACCCTAGAAGAATGTCTTGAAGAAAAATGGGAGGAAAATTTTTGGGGTGCAACAGTTGTTGTACCAGACCAAGATGTCATGACATTGTCTTTTACATCTTGCTAAAAATAACATAACACCAAACCTGTTATGGAAAATCATGTTTTAGCAAAAATTATGCCAATCCAAAAACATGGTACTAACAATTCCCCCTTTGGCAAATTTTTGCTAAAACAATCTTAGCACAAAAAATCATGGAGAGAGGAATAAAACTGCAAATAAATCAAATAAGATATTATATATATATATATATATATATATATATATATATATATATATATATATATATATATATATATATATATATATATATATATATATATATATATATATATATATATATATATATATATATATATATATATATATATATATATATATATATATATATATATATATATATATATATATATATATATATATATATATATATATATATATATATATATATATATATATATATATATATATATATATATATATATATATATATATATATATATATATATATCAGAGTTACATCAGCTACACATATAGACACATCACTCCCCCTGTCACACATAATAGGTTCTTCCTCTAAGGAGAAACTGTAACGCCAAGTATTTAATTAATTATTTACTTAAATATTTTCGAATTAGTTTCAAATTAATTGTCGAAGTTGAGAATTATTGTTGAAATATCGATTTAGGTTGTCGCGTTATTAGTTAAATTATTGAGTTGATTAAGTGGTTGAAAATAGTATGATAATAATACTATTATTAATTTTTATGGGCTTAATTAATAGTTGGTGGTAGTAAAAGTGGGGGTGTTGAGACTAGGCCCAATGGAATTGTTAAGAATGATAGAAATTATATGTTAAGTTGAATAAGAAGGAATTAGGTTTTGTCAAGCAGTAAAGAAAATAAGGGTTTTGGAGAAGAGGAAAAGAGGAAAGGAGAACAATGGCTTTGAGGAAACTGTCGTCGGGAGAGAAACCGCCGATCGGGAAGCCAAATCGGAATTCAACCTGAAATTATAGAGAGACTGTCAATCCAAGGTAAGGGTGGGGTTCTTGCTCTATAATTAGGAATGTGATAAATGATATGTGGGATTGGGGTTGTATGAAATTGCCATTGTTTGTGATTTTCTTTTGTGCAATATGATGAATCCTTGTTTGTTTGCATATCTGATTGTTACAATACTGAGGATTGTTGTTTGTAGAAATTATTTATGATGAATAATGTTGGTGTGTTGTTGTGTTTTGGATACTGTATTGGTGTCTGCCAGAGACTGGGAAAATTTGCGTTGAAAATTTGGTATGAGGCAAAGTGCACCGAAGGGTAGGTGTTGGTGCCGAGCGGCACGCATGGAGAGTGGGAGAGTGATGACCGGAAAAGGGCCCTGCCGATTGGAAGGGATAATGAGAAGGTGGGTGCCGATCGACACCATATATACATATTTATTTATTTTTGTGATGGTAGGTAGGGGTTGTGAGTGGAGAGTGCCGTTAGGCCCTGTGCTTGAGGAAAAGTTGTGCCAATAGGCACATTGAGGTGTGACGTTAGGCATTATTTTGATGGCAGGAACTGTTTCTGTAGCTTACCAATATAATTAGCAGAATTATATTAGTAGCAGCATTAGTAATGAAAATAGCAGAGTTAATAATTAGCATAATTATAGTTATTAGTAGTTTTATTGTATGGAAAATAACCCTTAGCAGATAATTAGTAGAAGGACCTTAACAGTATAGGTTAATAAAGTGGCAAAAACCTTGATATGTATATATATCTACTATTAGTATAGTAAGCTTAGCAGCAACAGTAACAAGTTTATGGAGTAGCCCTAAATGAAGTACAAGGCAGTATTTTTAGTAGAATTGTACTCTTTGATGAAACAGAACACTAATATCCAGTGGCAGGAAAATGGTATGTCTCGCATTTATCAATATAGATTTGATAGAAGTGTAGTATTAAGATGTCAGAAAACTAATACAGAATATTAGTATAAAGTAAATAATGGGACGATTAGCCGGTAATTGATTTGCAGGATTTGGTCGACCTGTCTGAATAATTATATAGAATAATTGTTGTGGTTAATTATGAGATTGCAGGTGATGATGAATTTGGTTGAATTGCCTCTATTTATGAGCAATATTACATTATAGGCCTATGGCCAATGTTGAATGGTTGTTGACCTGTTGCTGAATATATGTTGTTATGTTGTTGTTTAATTATTATTATTGATTTGTTGTTGTATTGTCGTTGTTGTGTTGTTGTGATTGTTGCTGTGAATTTTGTTGATAATGCAAAGTTGCAGAGAATTTAGATGATAATGAATTACCTCTATTTACTAGTAATAATGGCGATTTGGGCTTATGCCTTGCGATGAATGATGATTGTTATGAGTATGTGATGGTGCATTCATTGAGTCACATACATTTGCATACTCTGTGATGGTCTGGATTGGCAAAATAGCAATGAAGGTTGATGCCTTGTTTGAATGCCTCTAATAATTTGCAATTGGCGATGGGGGTTGAAGCCCTATTGGTACCACATGCGTGTGCATTGTAATTGAATCGCATTTGATGTTGCATCTTGAGTTGTGGATAAGATATATTAGTTGTTGCTTTATGTTGTTGACTTATTGTGAAAAGTATTATTTAAAAGCCGTGAAGTTAGTAGTTATATCGTGTTGATGGTTCATTGTGATTAAAGATGTTTGTAAGTTGTGAAGTGGTGATTTTATATGATCTGATTTAATATATTAATTATCATATGCCTAATTATATAGTTCGATGTCTCATCCCTTCTATTTGAATGTTTCCCTTTGTTGGTAACATTCAAGTAATCAAGAAGGATAATTGTCACCTCTTTAGTTCGAGTCAGTGTTGTTGCTCTGATACGTAGCACTCGGGGGGATGAACGCTTGATGTTAAGTTGTTGATTATTATTTCAGTTTCTGAATTTTTTTAAGTTGATTACATGAAATAAGTGTTGTCTTGAAGTTGTTTTAGTTGAATGAAAGATGTGAATGAATTAAAGTTAAGTGTGTGATTCCGCTGCTTATTAATAAAAATTTGTTTGATGTTAAAGAATAAATCAAGTTGTTATTGGTTCATCCGAGTTAAGTGTTATGTATCTATTCTATATGCGGTTAAATGAAGTTTGATTCTAGGTTGAAAATGTAGCATCCTATTTATGTTGAACTCTGATTTTATCATTATCCGCCAGGTAGAAATGGGGTGTTACATTATTTGTATCAGAGCAGGTCGGTCCGTCCGACCAAGTTGTCTAATATTGTTTGTTCCTTAGCGCGCAACAAGTGTGTGAAATACGGTCAATACTTGTTTGCCTTAATTGCAGGAAGTTGGTTGAAGAAAAGTGGGGGAGAAGTTTTGCTTCTCGGATATGTTCAATTGCAGTGTGCTGCCGAAGACAAAAATGCAAGAATTGTTAGAGTCTTGTTGTTCCCGAATTTGAAGGTGACTTGGATTCAAGGTCTTGTTGTTAGTCGAGATAGATCGCCTTGAGAGAAATTGATCAGACATTTTTGGTGCTTACTTCTTGAAGAATGAAGAGCGATGTAATATTTGTTGATTTACGAAGCAAGTGTAAGATGTCGATGTTTGAACAATGATGGAGTAATAAAGTTGCTGGAACTTTTATGTTATGATCACATAAGTGATTGTCGGAAGTAGTTGACGTTGATAAGTAGTTGTGAATCGCGAGTCTGAGTCGAAACTTGAAGAAGTGAGTAGCATTGCGAAAAGAATTGTTGCCCTGGTGTTTTGGAACCTGAACATTGGTGAAGGAATGCATCTCTCGAGTTATAAGAAGTTTGGGAGCACGAGATATGTTAAGATTTGTTTGGAATATGTCTAAGTTGAAGACAAATGAGTTTCAGAGTGGAATTTCCGTAAGCGAATCGCAGGAAACTGCAGAATTATTGTGGGACTTCGAAAATTCATTACTAGAGTTTCGGGAATTCGATTTGAGTTCCGTTTGAAGCGTTGGAAAGATAACGAAATGAGATTCATTTTAAGAATGGTTCCAGTAGCTGTAATAGATTCATTTATCATGTGATTATATTGGAAGTAAGTGCAGTTTGTTGTTAAGCTTGTCTTTGAGACTAGACTTGCTCTTCAGTGTCATACAGAATGTCAACGTCCGAGTTGGGTGAATTAAAGGAGCAATTGGAAGATTTATTTAAATTAATTTGTGAGATCAAAGGTATCATTTGGAAAGCTTTGGTTTTATTAATTAGAACGAGAGACGATAGTGCGAAGTTGTGTGGAATTTACGGTGTCGAAAAGGAGGAAGATTTATGCTAAGTTGTCAGGATGTATGTTATAGTTTTGGGAGAAGAGTTCTCTTGAGTAATTTGATTTCCAAGTGAAAGTGTATGTATATCCATTCAAGGTGGATGTAGTTCTGAGTTGGAGAACAATGAAGTCGGTTATAGAGGTTAGTAGCTTGTTGAGCTTAGATGATTACTATCGTAGTTGTTTGAGATGTATATATATATATATATATATATATATATATATATATATATATATATATATATATATATATATATATATATATATATATATATATATATATATATATATATGAAATTTTGTTAGATAAGATGATAATGTTGAGAGTGTGATTGGAATGAGTTTAAGAGGTGGAGATACATGTATTTTTGATGTTGTGAAATTCGGAAGAGGATTAAGAGTTTAAGAATGTTATTAGAATCCTTTATGTAGATAAAGACTCAGACTAGAGTGGAAGGATTTGTAATATATTGATATACCAACAGATCTCGAGTTAGAAAATGATTGATCATCGAGGGATGGTGGGTGAATGAGGATTAGACATGTTGTGTTTTAGAAAACTTGAATACGAGTTTTAAGAAAATGCTATTATAGTTTGGTACGACGATTTATACTCCCTTATGGTTGTCGAATACTAATTGACAAATTGAGGAAATGGTCACCCTCAATCCATTGTTAATAGTAGACGAGATTATGTTGGATGTTATAGATTTGTCTTGCTATCTTAATGGTGTGAAAAAGTATGGATGTTATATCGCGAGAATAATCACTCACCAGTTTGTGTGAAATTAGTAGAGGAGTCGTTGAGTGAGAGTTGAGACGTAATGAACAATTTGGAGTTGTGGGTTTGTATGCCAGCTAACATTGCAAAGTGAAAGATTGAGAATATCAAGTGAACATTGATTTTATGACAGATGTTAATGAAAGTTTTGGACTTGATTGAAACTTGCAAGCTAGATAGTTGATGGTAATTTTAACGAGGACGGTGACTTAAGGTGGATTATCAGAGTTGCACAACTAAAGTGTGATGTGGCGCAATTGCTATGCGTGTACGACTCGTTAGAAGTGAAGGATTAAAACATTAGAAGTCTATGGGAATGGTGTGTCTTAATCTACATGCTTGATTTGGTAGATTTCCGATATAGAGATGATGTGCCAGAGTACTGTGTTTTCTCGTAAATATTTATGGATTTTTATAAGGATATTAATGTGGTTGTTGGTTGATGGTGAGCTATGAGTATGCTTGCTGAGTTATACAGTTAAGTTGATGTTGTAACGATTTTGTTATCATTATTTAGATGTTATTGTTGATTTCCGTAATTAAGGAATGATACTCCATAATATGACAAAGTTGATTATGTTGGTTATGTTGATGTCACTATAAGAGCGATACGACGATGTGAACAAATTTGTTGATATTTTGTTGATAATTGACATACGGGAATGAAATTGGTGTATGTGTTTTGGTGTTGAAAAGGGTGTTAAGAGGATATTGTGATGATGTATATCCAAGTATAAGTGTGTTATAGTTGTTGCTTCTTTAAATGTTGATATGTCAGATAATGGTGGAGTAGTTGAGATGCTAGTGCCGATTATGTTGTGAAGTGTTGAATGATTGGCATGTGTGTAGTCGATTTGAATCATGTTGAGTTATTTAGTTATCAGGAAAGTAGTGGTCAAAGTAATGCCAGACGCGACTTGGAAGTTAACGAGTTGGATGCGAAGTTCGTACTAAGAGTGGTAGTATCGAATAGATTTTCGAGGATGAACATATTCTAAGTGGGGGAGAGTTGTAACTCCCGGTATTTAATTAATTGTTTACTTAAATATTTTCGAATTAGTTTCGAATTAATTTTCGAAGTTGTGAATTATTATTGAAATATCGATTTAGGTTGTCGCGTTGTTAGTTAAATTATTGAGTTGATTAAGTGGTGGAAAATAATATTATAATAATACTATTATTAATTTTTATGGGCTTAATTAATAGTTGGTGGTAGTAAAAGTGGGGGTGTTGAGATTAGACCCAATGGAATTGTTAAGAATGATAGAAATTATATGTTAAGTTGAATAAGAAGGAATTAGGTTTTGTCAAGCAGTAAAGAAAATAAGGGTTTTGGAGAAGATGAAAAAGAGGAAAGGAGAACAAGGGCTTGGAGGAAACTGTCATTGGGAGAAAAACTATCGACCGGGAAGCCAAATCGGAATTCGACCAGAAATTATAGAGAGACCGCCAATCCAAGGTAAGGGTGGGGTTCTTGCTCTATAATTAGGAATATGATAAATGATATGTGGGATTGGGGTTGTATGAAATTTCCACTGTCTGTGATTTTCTATTATGCAATATGCTGAATCCTTGTTGGTTTGCATACCTGATTGTTACAATACCGAGGATTGTTATTTGTAGAAATTATTTATGATGAATATTGTTGGTGCGTTGTTGTGTTTTTGATACTGTATTGGTGTCTGCAAGAGACTGGGAAAAGTTGTGTTGAAAATTTGTGTATGAGGCAAAGTGCGCCGAGGGGCAGGTGCTGGTGCCGAGCGGCACGCATGGAGAGTGGGAGAGTGACGACCGGCAAAGGGCCCTTCCGATCGGCAGGTATAATGATAAGGTGGGTGTCGATCGGCACCATATATACATATTTGTTTATTTTTGTGATGGTAGGCAGGGGGTTGTGAGTGGAGAGTGTCGTTAGGCCCTGTGCTTGAGAAAAAGTTGTGCCACTAGGCACATTGAGGTGTGATGTTAGGCATTATTTTCATGGCAGGCACTGTTTCTGTAGCTTAACAATATAATTAGCAAAATTATATTAGTAGCAGCATTAGTAATGAAAATAGCAGAGTTAATCATTAACATAATTATAGTTATTAGTAACCGTACTGTATGGAAATAACCCTTAGCAGATAATTAGTAGAAGGACCTCAACAGTATAGGTTAATAAAGTGGCAGAAACCTTGATATGTATATATATATATATATATATATATATATATATATATATATATATATATATATATATATATATATATATATATATATATATATATATATATATATATATATATATATATATATATATATATATATATATATATATATATACTATTAGTATAGTAAACTTAGCAGCAACAATAACAAGTTTATGAAGTAGCCCTAAATAAAGTACAAGGTAGTATTTTTAGCATAATTGTACTCTTTGATGAAACATAACACTAATATTCAGTGGCAGAAAAATAGTAGGTCTCACATTTGACAATATAGATTGGATAGCAGTGTAGTATTAAGATGTCAGAAAACTAATACAGAATATTAGTATAAAGTATAAATAATGGGACGATTAGCCGGTAATTGATTTGCAGGATTTGGTCGATCTTTCTGAATAATTATACGGAATAATTGTTATGGTTAATTATGAAATTTCAGGTGATGATGAATTTGGTTGAATTGCCTCTATTTATGAGCAATATTAATTTGTAGGCCTATGGCCAATGTTGAATGGTTATTGACCTATTGTTGAATTGCTGTTGAATTGCTGTTGAATTGTTATTAAGTTGTTGTTTAATTATTGTTATTGATTTGTTGTTGTATTGTCGTCGTTGTGTTGTTATGATTGTTGCTGTGAATTTTGTTGATAATGCGAAGTTGCACAGAATTTTAGATGATAATGAATTACCTATATTTACTGGTAATAATGGTGATGTGGGCTTATGCCTTGCAATGAATGATGATTGTTGTGAGTATGTGATGGTGCATTCATTGAGTCACATACATTTGCATACTCTGTGATGGCCTTGATTGGAAAAATAGCGATGAAGGCTAATGCCTTGTTTGAATGCCTCTAATAATTGGCAATTGGCGGTGGGGGCTGAAGCCCTGTTGGTACCACATGCATGTGCATTGTAATTGAATCGCATTTGATGTTGCATCTTAAGTTGTGAAGAAAATATATTAGTTGTTGCTTTATGTTGTTGACTTGTTGTGACAAGTATTATTTAAAAGCGGTGAAGTTAGTATTTGTGTCATGTTGATGGTTCTTTGTGATTAAGGATGTTTCTAAGTTATGAAGTGGTGATTTTATATGATCTGATTTAATATATTAATTATCATATACCTAATTATATAGTTCGATATCTCATCCCTTCTGTTTGAATGTTTCCATCTGTTGGTAACGTGCAGGTAATCAAGAAGGATAGTTGTTACCTTGTTAGTTCGAGTCAGTGTTGTCGCTCTGATACATAGCACTCGGGGGGATGAACGCTTGATGTTTAGTTGTTGATTATTATTTCAGTTGTTGAATTTTTTAAAGTTGATTACATGAAATAATTGTTGTCTTGAAGTTGTTTTATTTGAATGAAAGATGTGAATAAATTAAAGTTAAGTGTGTGATTCCGCTACTTATTAATAAAAAGTTGTTTGATGTTAAAGAATAAATCAAGTTGTTATCGATTCATCCGAGTTAATTGTTATGTATCTGTTCTATATGTCGTTAAATGAAGTTTGATTCTAGGTTGAAAATGTAGCATCCTATTTATTTTGAACTCTGATTTTATCATTATCCGTCGGGTAGAAATGGGGTTTACAGAAACCCACATCAGAAGAGAAATTCTGAGCATCAGAATTCTCAACACACATAGACACTAGATGTTGGAACATCTTCTAAGACATCCTCATCCTGCACATATAACTACATCAGTAATAGCAGCATAAGCGTACACACTCTGGCGGTAGTATGAAACATCATGGTCCCCCAAAATAGTTGCAAGAAGCAACCACAATTAACACAACACTTTAATCCCTCTTTTTAGCCAAAATCTTGACAAAAAATCATAGTAAATTTACTCATAGCATACAAAAATATGGAATCACAAGTTGCAAAAGGCACATATTGCACACAGTTTATATACCAAACATGGAAGCACAAATGGGAACAAAACCTAAACACTGATGGAAACAAATAATTAACAAGCATCAAATGGAAGCACACAAGATTTAGAACCTAAGGTTCCTCAAAAATGCAGACACCAAGGTCACCCCTAAGCTTTTCAAATTGACTTGCATCTAAAGCTTTGGTGAAAATATCAGCCAGTTGTTTTTTAGTGGCTATATGCTCCAGAGTGATCACTTTATCTTCATAAAGGTCTCTGATAAAATGATGACGGATGCCAATGTGCTTAGTCCTGCTATGCTGAATAGAATTTTTAGAAATATTGATAGCACTAAGTTTGTTGTAGTATAATGTCATAACAACTTGATTGACTTTATATTTATTCAACATTTGTTTCATCCATACCAAATGCGAGCAGCTACTCCTAGCTACAATAAACTTAGCTTCAACTATAGATAAAGACACAAAATTTTGTTTTTTACTAAACCAAGAAATATAGTTAGTTCCTAAGAAGAAACAACCTCCCGAGATACTTTTCTACTGTTTGCACTTCCTGCTCAATTTGCATCACAGTACCATACTAGCATGGAATTCAATCCATGAGAGTATAACATGCCATAGTCACGTGTACCATTGATGTACTTAAAAATCCTCTTTACTTTGTTGAGGTGACTAGTCTTTAGTTTGTCTATTATTTGATTATATATATTTTAATTAGTTGTCGGCTAAAGTGAAGATTATACTGTTAGATATAATCTATAATTCATATTTAATAGAAATAAATCATAACACCTAGATATTTTCTCACTCCATATTGTTAGAATTAATTTAGATTTTATAAAATATATTTGGCAAATTGGAGCTCATTTTTGGTGCCTTTACAATATGCAAGGCAACATGTTCTTAGTTGCGATGAAAGACATTTTGGAACTATTGGTGGATCCTCCCAACTTTTATCCTTTAACTTGTCTTGATATTCAATACGCTGTCAAAATAATCATGCAACTTTTTATTTTAATCATTAAAATACATGAAATTATACTTCAAAAAGAAGAAAAAAAGTTGAGACATGAACAAAACCTGTATGATTAAACTTTGTAGTTTGTGGCATCGTTCAAGCATTTGTGGAAACCAATCCCACATATTACCCAAAATTTTAAATTCCACATGTGTAATATTATGAAACATGGGAAGTTTAGTACAATATGTCAATGGTGTAAGGTTATGAAACATGGAAAGTTTAGTACAATA
This sequence comes from Vicia faba, assembly GCA_948472305.1. NCBI lineage: Eukaryota > Viridiplantae > Streptophyta > Magnoliopsida > Fabales > Fabaceae > Vicia > Vicia faba. Next base: position 87,382,411 of record OX451736.1, read on the forward strand.
TATCAATGATACCTGCATGAAATACACAACACAATATATTACAAGTGTATATAACCAAGGATTCTTATTTATTTGTCTTTTATATGACTAATATGTAATTACTAAAACATGGTTTTAAAATGCAGCCTGCAAGCGAAATTGCAGCGGTAATATTGCGGTTGATGTAGTCTCCGCAACCACAATTACTTTGTGATTTAAGATCATGGGTCCGACTCCATTAGAATGCACAAGACCCAATCCCAAAACTCAATTTACTTTTTTGATGTAACGGAAAATCGTAACATTTAGGCTATATTTGGATTAATAAAATAGAATGGAGCTAAATAAAATGTGATGGAGTGGAGTTCCATTCCATTGTATATTTTTTATAATTTGACCAAACGAAATAAAACAAATTAGTGTTTTTCAACTATGTATTTCAAAGATCTCTCAAACAAAATTTAAAACACAACTCTTACGACCACGTCCACAATGCCAATTTAAAACTATGGACTAAAGTTAAAAAACCATAACTTTATATAAACATAAAATATATATTTAAACCCAACTATATATTTAGGAACAAGATACATTCATACCTGTTTCATACATAGACTCTCCACATTACGAACCAAATTAACCGGAATAATAGAGTTGTCAAAAGAAATTTTTGCTTTGATTAAACTAGGTAACAAGCCGTCAAACTCTTTCTCTGAAACAAGTGAATCCTTATAATGTACACATAAATATTTGGTTTGCAACTCCTCAAGTGTAGCACAGCCTGACAAGTTTTACAAGTAATTCATGACGTTCGAATCTCATTTCCTTTAAATGAAGAATTTTAAGAACCGGAAAATCCACTTGATGAGAAAAACTATTCACTATTGCCCCAATCAACTTAAGAACCTTAAGGGTCTTGCAACTAAGAATACTAGGTGGTAATATGATATTATTTTTAATGTTAAGATTCTCGATTCCTCTATTCGTTAGATAGGAAACAAATAGAGTAACATCAGATTTGTTGCAAACACAAAAACTGTGGGTGCAATTGAAACGAAAGGAAAGGATCGGAAGTCCGATATTTCGTAAGAGCATGAACTTGTGTACAGAATAATCAAAGGCGGCCATGTCTTTGAAGGATTTGCAGTCGAAGTCGAGAGTGAGGACGGAGAGCCATAGTGATTTCCATCTCTTAGATAGGATGCTTGTGGTTGCAGCATGTTTGGTTGGAAGAAAAGAAAGAATGTGACAAAGAATTGAATCGTGAAACTCACTTAATCTATCTTCCATTAACTCTCTTCTCGATACCACCATAGTAGGGGAGATCAAATGCCGTTATTACTTCAATGCTATGGAGAATAGGGTTTGTACTCAGTATATTATAATTTTAGGGTTTTAAATAAATATTATTTAGGGTTTTGTTGTATCCGCAAATTAGTACAGAATAATAACATATATTTAATATTTAAAAGATAACACGGGGAGAACTAAAAGAAGGAAAAAGTATATATTTTTTCTTTTCGTGCTAAAAAAAAGCGAGCATGGATAGCTTTATTTTTTAATGACTGAATAATATATATTACACATCTTATCTCATTAAATTCGGTGACTACATGAATAAACTTTTGGCTAAATTTTTTTTAATAATATTTTAATATTTCAATAATTATTATTTGATTATATATATTTTAATTAGCTGTCGGCTAAAGTGAAGATTATACTGTTAGATATAATCTATAATTCATATTTAATAGAAATAAATCATAACACCTAGATATTTTCTCACTCCTAATTATATAGTTCGATATCTCATCCCTTCTGTTTGAATGTTTCCCTCTGTTGGTAACGTGCAGGTAATCAAGAAGGATAGTTGTTACCTCGTTAGTTCGAGTCGGTGTTGTCGCTCTGATACGTAGCACTCGGGGGGATGAACGCTTGATGTTTAGTTGTTGATTATTATTTCAGTTGCTGAATTTTTTAAAGTTGATTACATGAAATAATTGTTGTCTTGAAGTTGTTTTATTTGAATGAAAGATGTGAATAAATTAAAGCTAAGTGTGTGATTCCGCTACTTATTAATAAAAAGTTGTTTGATGTTAAAGAATAAATCAAGTTGTTATCGATTCATCCGAGTTAATTGTTATGTATCTATTCTATATGTTGTTAAATGAAGTTTGATTCTAGGTTGAAAATGTAGCATCCTATTTATTTTGAACTCTGATTTTATCATTATCCGTCGGGTAGAAATGGGTTGTTACAGAAACCCACATCAGAAGAGAAATTCTGAGCATCAGAATTCTCAACACACATAGACACTAGATGTTGGAACATCTTCTAAGACATCCTTATCCTGCACATATAACTACATCAGTAATAGCAGCATAAGCACACACACTTTGGCGGTAGTATGAAACATCATGGTCCCCCAAAATAGTTGCAAGAAGCAACCACAATTAACACAACACTTTAATCCCTCTTTTTAGCCAAAATCTTGACAAAAAATCACAGTAAATTTACACATAGCATACAAAAATATGGAATCGCAAGTTGCAAAAGGCACATATTGCACACAGTTTATATACCAAACATGGAAGCACCCATGGAAACAAAACCTAAACACTGATGGAAACAAATAATTAACAAGCGTCAAATGGAAGCACACGAGATTTAGAACCTAAGGTTCTTCAAAAATGCAGACACCAAGGTCACCCCTAAGCTTTTCAAATTGACTTGCATCTAAAGCTTTGGTGAAAATATCAGCCAGTTGTTTTTTAGTGGCTATATGCTCCAGAGCGATCACTTTATCTTCATAAAGGTCTCTGATAAAATGATGACGGATGCCAATGTGCTTAGTCCTGCTATGCTGAATAGGATTTTTAGAAATATTGATAGCACTAAGTTTGTTGTAGTATAATGTCATAACAACTTGATTGACATTATATTTATTCAACATTTGTTTCATCCATACCAAATGAGAGCAGCTACTCCTAGCTACAATAAAATTAGCTTCAATTATAGATAAATACACAAAATTTTGTTTTTTACTAAACCAAGAAATCTAGTTAGTTCCTAAGAAGAAACAACCTCCCGAGGTACTTTTCTACTGTTTGCACTTCCTGCTCAATTTGCATCAAGTACCATACTAGCATGGAATTCAATCCATGAGAGTATAACATGCCATAGTCACGTGTACCATTGATGTACTTAAAAATCCTCTTTACTTTGTTGATGTGACTAGTCTTTAGTTTGTCTATTATTTGATTATATATATTTAATTAGTTGTCGGCTAAAGTGAAGATTATACTGTTAGATATAATCTATAATTCATATTTAATAGAAATAAGTCATAACACCTAGATATTTTTTCACTCCATATTGTTAGAATTAATTTAGATTTTATAAAATGTATTTGGAAAATTGGAGCTCATTTTTGGTGCCTTTACAATATGCAAGGCAACATTTTCTTAGTTGCGATGAAAGACATTTTGGAACTATTGGTGGATCCTCCCAACTTTTATCCTTTAACTCGTCTTGATATTCAATACCCTGTCAAAATAATCATGCAACTTTTTATTTTAATCATTAAAATACATGAAATTATACTTCAAAAAGCAGAAAAAAAGTTGAGACATGAACAAAACCTGTATGATTAAACTTTGTAGTCTGTGGCATCGTTCAAGCATTTGTGACAACCAATCCCACATATTACCCAAAATTTTAAATTCCACATCTGTAAGATTATGAAACATGGGAAGTTTAGTACAATATGTCAATGGTGTAAGGTTATGAAACATGGAAAGTTTAGTACAATATATCAATGATACCTGCATGAAATACACAACACAATATATTACAAGTGTATATAACCAAGGATTCTTATTTATTTTTCTTTTATATGACTAATATGTAATTACTAAAACATGGTTTTAAAATGCAGCCTGCAAGCGAAATTGCAGCGGTAATATTGCGGTTGATGTAGTCTCCGCAACCACAATTACTTTGTGATTTAAGATCATGGGTCCGACTCCATTAGAATGCACAAGACCCAATCCCAAAACTCAATTTACTTTTTTGATGTAACGGAAAATCGTAACATTTAGGCTATATTTGGATTAATAAAATAGAATGGAGCTAAATAAAATGTGATGGAGTGGAGTTCCATTCCATTGTATATTTTTTATAATTTGACCAAACGAAATAAAACAAATTAGTGTTTTTCAACTATGTATTTCAAAGATCTCTCAAACAAAATTCAAAACACAACTCTTACGACCACGTCCACAATGCCAATTTAAAACTATGGACTAAAGTTAAAAAACCATAACTTTATATAAACATAAAATATATATTTAAACCCGACTATATATTTAGGAACAAATACATTCATACCTGTTTCATACATAGACTCTCTACATTACGAACCAAATTAACCGGAATAATAGAGTTGTCAAAAGAAATCTTTGCTTTGATTAAACTAGGTAACAAGCCGTCAAACTCTTTCTCTGAAACAAGTGAATCCTTATAATGTACACATAAATATTTGGTTTGCAACTCCTCAAGTGTAGCACAGCCTGACAGAAGTTTTACAAGTAATTCATGACGTTCGAATCTCATATCCTTTAAATGAAGAATTTTAAGAACCAGAAAATCCACTTGACGAGAAAAACTATTCACTATTGCCCCAATCAACTTAAGAACCTTAAGGGTCTTGCAACTAAGAATACTAGGTGGTAATATGATATTATTTTTAATGTTAAGATTCTCAATTCCTCTATTCGTTAGATAGGAAACAAATAGAGTAACATCAGATTTGTTGCCAACACAAAAATAGTGGGTGCAATTGAAACGAAAGGAAAGGATCGGAAGTCCGATATTTCGTAAGAGCATGAACTTGTGTACAGAATAATCAAAGGCGGCCATGTCTTTGAAGGATTTGCAGTCGAAGTCGAGAGTGAGGACAAAGAGCCATAATGATTTCCATCTTTTAGATAGGATGCTTGTGGTTGCAGCATGTTTGGTTGGAAGAAAAGAAAGAATGTGACAAAGAATTGAATCGTGAAACTCACTTAATCTATCTTCCATTAACTCTCTTCTCGATACCACCATAGTAGGGGAGATCAAATGCCATTATTACTTTAATGCTATGGAGAATAGGGTTTGTACTCAGTATATTATAATTTTAGGGTTTTAAATAAATATTATTTAGGGTTTTGTTGTATCCGCAAATTAGTACAGAATAATAACATATGTTTAATATTTAAAAGATAACACAGGGAGAACTAAAAGAAGGAAAAAGTATATATTTTTTCTTTTCGTGCTAAAAAAAAGCGAGCATCGATAGCTTTATCTTTTAATGACTGAATAATATATATTACACATCTTATCTCATTAAATTCGGTGACTACATGAATAAACTTTTGGCTAAATTTTTTTTAATAATATTTTAATATTTCAATTATTATTATTTGATTATATATATTTTAATTAGCTGTCGGCTAAAGTGAAGATGATACTGTTAGATATAATCTATAATTCATATTTAATAGAAATAAATCATAACACCTTGATATTTTCTCACTCCTAATTATATAGTTCGATATCTCATCCCTTCTGTTTGAATGTTTCCCTCTGTTGGTAACGTGCAGGTAATCAAGAAGGATAGTTGTTACCTCGTTAGTTCGAGTCGGTGTTGTCACTCTGATACGTAGCACTCAGGGGGATGAACGCTTGATGTTTAGTTGTTGATTATTATATCAGTTGCTAAATTTTTTAAAGTTGATTACATGAAATAATTGTTGTCTTGAAGTTGTTTTATTTGAATGAAAGATGTGAATAAATTAAATCTAAGTGTGTGATTCCGCTACTTATTAATAAAAAGTTGTTTGACGTTAAAGAATAAATCAAGTTGTTATCGATTCATCCAAGTTAATTATTATGTATCTGTTCTATATGTCGTTAAATGAAGTTTGATTCTAGGTTGAAAATGTAGCATCCTATTTATTTTGAATTCTGATTTTATCATTATCCGTCGGGTAGAAATGGGGTGTTACAGAAACCCACATCAGAAGAGAAATTCTGAGCATCAGAATTCTCAACACACATAGACACTAGATGTTGGAACATCTTCTAAGACATCCTTATCCTGCACATATAACTACATCAGTAATAGCAGCATAAGCACACACACTCTGGCGGTAGTATGAAACATCATGGTCCCCCAAAATAGTTGCAAGAAGCAACCACAATTAACACAACACTTTAATCCCTCTTTTTAGCCAAAATCTTGACAAAAAATCACAGTAAATTTACACATAGCATACAAAAATATGGAATCACAAGTTGCAAAAGGCACATATTGCACACAGTTTATAAACCAAACACGGAAGCACAAATGGAAACAAAACCTAAACACTGATGGAAACAAATAATTAACAAGCATCAAATGGAAGCAAACAAGATTTAGAACCTAAGGTTCCTCAAAAATGCAGACACCAAGGTCACCCCTAAGCTTTTCAAATTGACTTGCATCTAAAGCTTTGGTGAAAATATCAGCCAGTTGTTTTTTAGTGGCTATATGCTCCAGAGTGATCACTTTATCTTCATAAAGGTCTCTGATAAAATGATGACGGATGCCAATGTGCTTAGTCCTGCTATGCTGAATAGGATTTTTAGAAATATTGATAGCACTAAGTTTGTTGTAGTATAATGTCATAACAACTTGATTGACATTATATTTATTCAACATTTGTTTCATCCATACCAAATGCGAGCAGCTACTCCTAGCTACAATAAACTTAGCTTCAACTATAGATAAAGACACAAAATTTTGTTTTTTACTAAACCAAGAAATCTAGTTAGTTCCTAAGAAGAAACAACCTCCCGAGGTACTTTTCTACTGTTTGCACTTCCTGCTCAATTTGCATCACAGTACCATACTAGCATGGAATTCAATCCGTGAGAGTATAACATGCCATAGTCACGTGTACCATTGATGTACTTAAAAATCCTCTTTACTTTGTTGAGGTGACTAGTCTTTAGTTTGTCTATTATTTGATTATATATATTTTAATTAGCTGTCGGCTAAAGTGAAGATTATACTGTTAGATATAATCTATAATTCATATTTAATAGAAATAAATCATAACACCTAGATATTTTCTCACTCCATATTGTTAGAATTAATTTAGATTTTATAAAATGTATTTGGCAAATTGGAGCTCATTTTTGGTGCCTTTACAATATGCAAGGCAACATGTTCTTAGTTGCGATGAAAGACATTTTGGAACTATTGGTGGATCCTCCCAACTTTTATCCTTTAACTCGTCTTGATATTCAATACCATATCAAAACAATCATGCAACTTTTTATTTTAATCATTAAAATACATGAAATTATACTTCAAAAAGAAGAAAAAAAGTTGAGACATGAACAAAACCTGTATGATTAAACTTTGTAGTTTGTGGCATCGTTCAAGCATTTGTGGCAACCAATCCCACATATTACCCAAAATTTTAAATTCCACATGTGTAAGATTATGAAACATGGGAAGTTTAGTACAATATGTCAATGGTGTAAGGTTATGAAACATGGAAAGTTTAGTACAATATATCAATGATACCTGCATGAAATACACAACACAATATATTACAAGTGTATATAACCAAGGATTCTTATTTATTTGTCTTTTATATGACTAATATGTAATTACTAAAACATGGTTTTAAAATGCAGCCTGCAAGCGAAATTGCAGCGGTAATATTGCGGTTGATGTAGTCTCCGCAACCACAATTACTTTGTGATTTAAGATCATGGGTCCGACTCCATTAGAATGCACAAGACCCAATCCCAAAACTCAATTTACTTTTTTGATGTAACGGAAAATCGTAACATTTAGGCTATATTTGGATTAATAAAATAGAATGGAGCTAAATAAAATGTGATGGAGTGGAGTTCCATTCCATTGTATATTTTTTATAATTTGACCAAACGAAATAAAACAAATTAGTGTTTTTCAACTATGTATTTCAAAGATCTCCCAAACAAAATTCAAAACACAACTCTTACGACCACGTCCACAATGCCAATTTAAAACTATGGACTAAAGTTAAAAAACCAAAACTTTATATAAACATAAAATATATATTTAAACCCGACTATATATTTAGGAACAAGATACATTCATACCTGTTTCATACATAGACTCTCCATATTACGAACCAAATTAACCGGAATAATAGAGTTGTCAAAAGAAATCTTTGCTTTGATTAAACTAGGTAACAAGCCGTCAAACTCTTTCTCTGAAACAAGTGAATCCTTATAATGTACACATAAATATTTGGTTTGCAACTCCTCAAGTGTAGCACAGCCTGACAGAAGTTTTACAAGTAATTCATGACGTTCGAATCTCATTTCCTTTAAATGAAGAATTTTAAGAACCGGAAAATCCACTTGATGAGAAAAACTATTCACTATTGCCCCAATCAACTTAAGAACCTTAAGGGTCTTGCAACTAAGAATACTAGGTGGTAATATGATATTATTTTTAATGTTAAGATTCTCGATTCCTCTATTCGTTAGATAGGAAACAAATAGAGTAACATCAGATTTGCTGCAAACACAAAAACGGTGGGTGCAATTGAAACGAAAGGAAAGGATCGGAAGTCCGATATTTCGTAAGAGCATGAACTTGTGTACAGAATAATCAAAGGCGGCCATGTCTTTGAAGGATTTGCAGTCGAAGTCGAGAGTGAGGACAGAGAGCCATAGTGATTTCCATCTCTTAGATAGGATGCTTGTGGTTGCAGCATGTTTGGTTGGAAGAAAAGAAAGAATGTGACAAAGAATTGAATCGTGAAACTCACTTAATCTATCTTCCATTAACTCTCTTCTCGATACCACCATAGTAGGGGAGATCAAATGCCGTTATTACTTCAATGCTATGGAGAATAGGGTTTGTACTCAGTATATTATAATTTTAGGGTTTTAAATAAATATTATTTAGGGTTTTGTTGTATCCGCAAATTAGTACAGAATAATAACATATATTTAATATTTAAAAGATAACACAGGGAGAACTAAAAGAAGGAAAAAGTATATATTTTTTCTTTTCGTGCTAAAAAAAAGCGAGCATCGATAGCTTTATTTTTTAATGACTGAATAATATATATTACACATCTTATCTCATTAAATTTGGTGACTACATGAATAAACTTTTGGATAAATTTTTTTTTATAATATTTTAATATTTCAATAATTATTATTTGATTATATATTTTTTAATTAGCTGTCGGCTAAAGTGAAGATTATAGTGTTAGATATAATCTATAATTCATATTTAATAGAAATAAATCATAACACCTAGATATTTTCTCACTCCATATTGTTAGAATTAATTTAGATTTTATAAAATGTATTTGGCAAATTGGAGCTCATTTTTGGTGCCTTTACAATATGCAAGCCAACATGTTCTTAGTTGCGATGAAAGACATTTTGGAACTATTGGTGGATCCTCCCAACTTTTATCCTTTAACTCGTCTTGATATTCAATACCATATCAAAACAATCATGCAACTTTTTATTTTAATCATTAAAATACATGAAATTATACTTCAAAAAGAAGAAAAAAAGTTGAGACATGAACAAAACCTGTATGATTAAACTTTGTAGTTTGTGGCATCGTTCAAGCATTTGTGGCAACCAATCCCACATATTACCCAAAATTTTAAATTCCACATGTGTAAGATTATGAAACATGGGAAGTTTAGTACAATATGTCAATGGTGTAAGGTTATGAAACATGGAAAGTTTAGTACAATATATCAATGATACCTGCATGAAATACACAACACAATATATTACAAGTGTATATAACCAAGGATTCTTATTTATTTGTCTTTTATATGACTAATATGTAATTACTAAAACATGGTTTTAAAATGCAGCCTGCAAGCGAAATTGCAGCGGTAATATTGCGGTTGATGTAGTCTCCGCAACCACAATTACTTTGTGATTTAAGATCATGGGTCCGACTCCATTAGAATGCACAAGACCCAATCCCAAAACTCAATTTACTTTTTTGATGTAACGGAAAATCGTAACATTTAGGCTATATTTGGATTAATAAAATAGAATGGAGCTAAATAAAATGTGATGGAGTGGAGTTCCATTCCATTGTATATTTTTTATAATTTGACCAAACGAAATAAAACAAATTAGTGTTTTTCAACTATGTATTTCAAAGATCTCCCAAACAAAATTCAAAACACAACTCTTACGACCACGTCCACAATGCCAATTTAAAACTATGGACTAAAGTTAAAAAACCAAAACTTTATATAAACATAAAATATATATTTAAACCCGACTATATATTTAGGAACAAGATACATTCATACCTGTTTCATACATAGACTCTCCACATTACGAACCAAATTAACCGGAATAATAGAGTTGTCAAAAGAAATATTTGCTTTGATTAAACTAGGTAACAAGCCGTCAAACTCTTTCTCTGAAACAAGTGAATCCTTATAATGTACACATAAATATTTGGTTTGCAACTCCTCAAGTGTAGCACAGCCTGACAGAAGTTTTACAAGTAATTCATGACGTTCGAATCTCATTTCCTTTAAATGAAGAATTTTAAGAACCGGAAAATCCACTTGATGAGAAAAACTATTCACTATTGCCCCAATCAACTTAAGAACCTTAAGGGTCTTGCAACTAAGAATACTAGGTGGTAATATGATATTATTTTTAATGTTAAGATTCTCGATTCCTCTATTCGTTAGATAGGAAACAAATAGAGTAACATCAGATTTGCTGCAAAAACAAAAACGGTGGGTGCAATTGAAACGAAAGGAAAGGATCGGAAGTCCGATATTTCGTAAGAGCATGAACTTTTGTACAGAATAATCAAAGGCGGCCATGTCTTTGAAGGATTTGCAGTCGAAGTCGAGAGTGAGGACAGAGAGCCATAGTGATTTCCATCTCTTAGATAGGATGCTTGTGGTTGCAGCATGTTTGGTTGGAAGAAAAGAAAGAATGTGACAAAGAATTGAATCGTGAAACTCACTTAATCTATCTTCCATTAACTCTCTTCTCGATACCACCATAGTAGGGGAGATCAAATGCCGTTATTACTTCAATGCTATGGAGAATAGGGTTTGTACTCAGTATATTATGATTTTAGGGTTTTAAATAAATATTATTTAGGGTTTTGTTGTATCCGCAAATTAGTACAGAATAATAACATATATTTAATATTTAAAAGATAACACAGGGAGAACTAAAAGAAGGAAAAAGTATATATTTTTTCTTTTCGTGCTAAAAAAAAGCGAGCATCGATAGCTTTATTTTTTAATGACTGAATAATATATATTACACATCTTATCTCATTAAATTCGGTGACTACATGAATAAACTTTTGGATAAATTTTTTTTTATAATATTTTAATATTTCAATAATTATTATTTGATTATATATTTTTTAATTAGCTGTCGGCTAAAGTGAAGATTATACTGTTAGATATAATCTATAATTCATATTTAATAGAAATAAATCATAACACCTAGATATTTTCTCACTCCTAATTATATAGTTCGATATCTCATCCCTTCTGTTTGAATGTTTCCCTCTGTTGGTAACGTGCAGGTAATCAAGAAGGATAGTTGTTACCTCGTTAGTTCGAGTCGGTGTTGTCGCTCTGATACGTAGCACTCGGGGGGATGAACGCTTGATGTTTAGTTGTTGATTATTATTTCAGTTGCTGAATTTTTTAAAGTTGATTACTTGAAATAATTGTTGTCTTGAAGTTGTTTTATTTGAATGAAAGATGTGAATAAATTAAAGCTAAGTGTGTGATTCCGCTACTTATTAATAAAAAGTTGTTTGATGTTAAAGAATAAATCAAGTTGTTATCGATTCATCCAAGTTAATTGTTATGTATCTGTTCTATATGTCGCTAAATGAAGTTTGATTCTAGGTTGAAAATGTAGCATCCTATTTATTTTGAACTCTGATTTTATCATTATCCGTCGGGTAGAAATGGGGTGTTACAGAAACCCACATCAGAAGAGAAATTATGAGCATCAGAATTCTCAACACACATAGACACTAGATGTTGGAACATCTTCTAAGACATCCTTATCCTGCACATATAACTACATCAGTAATAGCAGCATAAGCACACACACTCTGGCGGTAGTATGAAATATCATGGTCCCCCAAAATAGTTGCAAGAAGCAACCACAATTAACACAACACTTTAATCCCTCTTTTTAGCCAAAATCTTGACAAAAAATCACAGTAAATTTACACATAGCATACAAAAATATGGAATCACAAGTTGCAAAAGGCACATATTGCACACAGTTTATATACCAAACATGGAAGCACAAATGGAAACAAAACCTAAACACTGATGGAAACAAATAATTAACAAGCATCAAATGGAAGCACACAAGATTTAGAACCTAAGGTTCCTCAAAAATGCAGACACCAAGGTCACCCCTAAGCTTTTCAAATTGACTTGCATCTAAAGCTTTGGTGAAAATATCAGCCAGTTGTTTTTTAGTGGCTATATGCTCCAGAGTGATCACTTTATCTTCATAAAGGTCTCTGATAAAATGATGACGGATGCCAATGTGCTTAGTCCTGCTATGCTGAATAGGATTTTTAGAAATATTGATAGCACTAAGTTTGTTGTAGTATAATGTCATAACAACTTGATTGACATTATATTTATTCAACATTTGTTTCATCCATACCAAATGCGAGCAGCTACTCCTAGCTGCAATAAACTTAGCTTCGACTATAGATAAAGACACAAAATTTGGTTTTTTACTAAACCAAGAAATCTAGTTAGTTCCTAAGAAGAAACAACCTCCAGAGGTACTTTTCTACTGTTTTCACTTCCTGCTCAATTTGCATCACAGTACTATACTAGCATGGAATTCAATTCATGAGAGTTTAACATGCCATAGTCACGTGTACCATTGATGTACTTAAAAATCCTCTTTACTTTGTTGAGGTGACTAGTCTTTAGTTTGTCTTTATATCTTGCACAAACCCCAATAACAAAGGTGATATCAGGTCTGTTAGTTGTAAGATATAACACGCTACTAATCATGCTTATGTACGAGCTTTGATCAACAACAACACCTTTGTCATCTTTTGTCAATTTCAAATGTGTAGGTGCAGGTGTCCTTTTGTGACTAGCATTTTCCATTCCAAACTTCTTGACTATATTTTTTGCATACTTACTTTGATAAATCAAGATAGAATCATCCATTTGTTTGGCTTAAAGTCCAAGAAAATACGTTAATTCACCAACCAGACTCATCTCAAATTCTGATAGCATTTGTTCGACAAAATGTTAGACCATCTGATTCGACATTCCTCCAAACACTATGTCATCAACATAAATTTGAGCTATTATGAGTTTCCATCTTTCTCCCTAACAAAAAGGTCTTATTTATTCCTCATTTTATGTATCCATTGTTGACCACAAACTCTGTCAGCCTTTTATACCAAGCCCTAGGAGCTTGCTTTAGTCCATAAAGGGCCTTCTTCAGCTTGAACACATTATATGGATAGGTAGGATCAACAAACCCCTTTGGTTGTTCAACATACACCTCTTCATGCAGATACCCATTTAGAAAGGCACTTTTTACATCAATTTGAAACAATTTAAACTTCAATAAGTAGGCTACTCCTAATAGTAGCCTGATTGTTTCAAGCCTAGCTACTGAAGCAAAGGTTTCATCAAAGTCTATCCCTTCAACCCGAGTGTAGCCCAGTGCTGCAAGTCTTGTTTATTCCTGGTGACCACTCCACTTTCATCAGTTTTATTCTTGTATACCACCTTGTTCCAATGACATTTTTCCCATCAGGTCTTGGAACCAAATCCCAAACTTCATTCCTCTTGAACTTATTCAGTTTGTCTTACATGGCATTGATCCATAACTCATCAGTTAATGTTTCCTTCACATTATTGGTTTCAATCTTTGAGACAAAGCAAGAGTTAGAAGTTATTTCCCTTGATCTAGTAGTGACCCCTTAATTAGGATTATCTATAATGAGTTCTTTGGGGTGATCTTTATGTATTCTTATAGAAGGACCCTTATTGACTTGATTAATAAATGGTTGAATATTAGAATCCTCGGTATCTACACAGTCTTTCTCCACATCTTCAGACTCATTATCCATCTGGAATGATGTTCCAACATTGTCTTCAGCTTCAAGCACACTTTCTATGGTTTAATCATCAATTACAACATTTATAGATTCCATCATGACTTGATTTCTATTGTTGAACACTCTGTAGGCTCTACTGTTTCTAGAGTAACCCAAAAATATGTCTTCATCACTCTTAGGATCCATCTTTATGTTGCTCACGATCAGCCAAAATATAGCATTTACTGCCAAACACATGAAAGTATTTGGTTGTAGGTTTCCTTCCTTTCCACAACAGATATAAAGTATTTGAGGTACCAGTCCTTAAAGTGTAATCTCAAGCCTCAACTCAACTTTAGTTTTGATGAAAGACAAACAAGCACTATGACAAGAAGGAAAAGAAGTGGAATTAGCATAAAGCATCATTCACTCAAAGTTTCAAGGATCATGGAAAGCAAACAAGTATATCAATTCTCATTTGAACTAAATTGATTAGAAATGCTCAAAAATGATATACACTCTTACCATAACACTTCACTTAAAGTTTAAAACAAATTCTAATTTTTTCACTAATGTAAATCGATTAACACAACATGTAAATCGATTTACACATGTTTTTTCAAAAACTAATTACCCCTGGCAGCAATCGATTTACATGGAGTGTAAATCGATTGATTACTGAACTGAGTTAATTTTTAACACTAGTAAATCGATTAACACATCATGTAAATCGATTTACACTTCAAATTTTTTGAAAACAAGAACGTTACAAACTCGTGCAATCGATTTACATCTAATGCTAATCGATTTACACGTTGTAATTTTTGAAAAATCTGAACTTGATTCAAGATATCCTTCACACCTTTTCTCCAACAGTTGCATGGTCATACATTGCATCTTCTCAAGTTTTACAAACAGAAAAGTATCCATTTGGAAAGGTATCATGATTGCTTTAAATACTAAATCTTTCAAATTATAAAACAACTCTTCTCTTATGCAATAATTCGAACTTTGTAAAATATTCAAACTTCATATTTCTTAAATTTTAAGAACAAAGATTTTCTACACTTTCACACATATAAGAACAGAAATCTTTGAGCATTTTCTAACCATTGTGTTACAGTTTGAATTGCTTACAAGAGAAGAAAGAAGAAACTTCATTGAAGTCACTCTATGTGATCAACATCTTTCAAGAAATCATATTTCATAGAATTATACTAAAGTGTAACTTATTTCTAGGATTGTTGGAATTAAGTATTAGAATACTTTTGTACCTTGTTGTCCATTGTTGGAAACAAGAGGTATCTTTTGAGAGGATTGTTCTCAAGAGACTTATTGGAAATCCAAGAGGGTGTTCTTGGTATTTGTTAGTGTCTTTAGTTGATAAGACTAGGAAGAGTCTTGTAAAAGTTCTAACAAAATAGTGAAATCTCTTGCGTGTTTGCAAGAGGACTAGACGTATTTCCAGGGTGTGGAAGGAACCAGGATAAATCTCTGTGTCTCTTTACTTTCTGCACTTTACCATTTTCCATAGCACTAAAACAAAACCAGAAAGTGTAAAATAAATCAAAAATCGACCACCACCTAATTCACCCCCCCTCTTAGGCGCAATCTTAAACTTACAATT
The DNA here is from genome assembly GCA_948472305.1 of Vicia faba. NCBI lineage: Eukaryota > Viridiplantae > Streptophyta > Magnoliopsida > Fabales > Fabaceae > Vicia > Vicia faba. Next base: position 87,398,190 of record OX451736.1, read on the forward strand.
GGTATCAGAGCAGGTTATAGTTAACCTGCTCCTAGAGATCCAGAATTGCTTCTGCAAATCATCAACTCGTTTTCAGAGATGGTGGTAGTAACAACAAGCCTCCTCTATTCTGTGTTGAATATTTTGACTTCTGGAAAATACGCATGAAGGCGCATCTAGAAGCGCAAGGAGAAGAAATATGGGATGCCGTTGAAAATGGTCCATTTATCCCGGTAACGGTAATCAATGGCGTTAGCTCTTCAAAGCCTAAAACTGCATGGGACGACGATGATAAAAAGAAAGTTCTCTATGACAAAAAGGCAATAAACCTTCTTCATGGTGCACTTAGTATGGACGAATTTTTCCGTGTCTCGACATGCAAAACAGCAAAGGAAATATGGGATACCTTGGTACAAACTCATGAAGGAACGACTGAAGTGAAAAGATCAAGGCTAAATACCCTAAGTCAAGAATACGAACTATTTCGAATGCAGCCCGGAGAATCCATTCTTGACTTACAAAAGAGATTTGTGCACTTGACAAATCACTTAAGTGCTCTTGGTAAAACCTTGACAAATGATGAACTCAACTTGAAAGTCCTTAGATCATTGACTAGGGAATGGAAACCAAAGGTAACGGCAATCTCGGAAAAGAAGAGTCTCTCCGCAATGACTTCCGCTACATTATTTGGCAAACTTCAAGAATACGAAACGGAACTCGGTAGACTTGAAAAACATGAGAATCTAGAAAAGAAATCCAAAAACATTGCTTTAAAAATTGATTCAAAGGAAGTAGTAAAAGAAGAAAATCCGGAAGAAGATGAAAATTTCATGCTTCTTGTTAAAAGACTTGGGAAGTTTTTTGGCAGAAATGACAAGGGCGGAACTCATGCAAATAAGAGAAAGCACTTCAAGAAAAGAGAAGCCTCCACATCAACACAAGATGTCTCATGTTATGAATGTGGAAAGCAAGGACATATCAAGCCAAACTATCCAAATCTCCCAAAGAAAAACGGATTCAAAGGAAAGGACTCAAAACACAAGAAAGCCTACATAGCATGGGAAGATAATGATATGAGTAGTACATCGGAATCGGAAAGTGACGAATGTGCAAATCTAGCCTTAATGGCATTGCATCACTCAGACGATGAAGAAGAGGTTAGTAATGAATTTAATCTTTTTGATGATGATGTTCAAGGTGCCATTGACGAACTCTTGAAAGAATGCAAAAGTTTATACAAAAAGGTGTCAAACCAAGAAAAAGAACTTCTAATTTGTCTAGAAAAAATTGACACCATGACTAAAGATTTTGATCTTCAAAAACAAAATTTTATAAAAGAAAAGGAAAACTTTGCATGCACCAACTGTGAATCAAATGTCTTTCAAATTGTTCAATTGAAAAGAGTCATTGAACGATATGAAAAAGGACAAATAGGATTGGAAGGATTACTAAGCCATCAACGTTATCCAAATGATAAAAGAGGTCTTGGTTATGTGAATACTAAGAAACCAAGTAAAAATCTCACTGTTTTTGTAAAGGCTAGTAATGGTTCCAATCCCAAGATAGTTGAAAAGAAGCAAGTTGTTCATAATCATCAAAATAAAAAGCCTAATGTATCTAAAAGAAAACAAATTCCTAGATACAAGAGCAAATTTGTTCCAAACTGTTTTTACTGTGGTATTATTGGACACACACCTAATGCATGCTATATTAGAAATTTCAGTATGGCTAATGGACACTATGCATGGGTGAAAAAGGGAACTAACTATGAAGGACCCAAGGCCACTTGGGTACCTAACAAGAAATAATTTGTTTTTGTAGGTATGCTTGAAATCCACATCAAACCTTTGGTATCTTGACAGTGGATGTTCAAAGCATATGACAGGAGATGTACACCAATTTTCATATCTAGTACATAAAGCCTAAGGGTATGTCACCTATGGAGACAACACCAAAGGAAATATTCTTGGCGTTGGAATAGTTGGCACACCCTCCATCCATTCAAATTGAGGATTTTCTCTATGTTGAAGGATTAAAGCACAACCTTCTTAGCATAAGTCAACTTTGCGATAGAGGGTTCAAAATCAAATTCAACAAAGAAGAACGCCTAATTATGGATGAGGCAACCAATGAGGTAAAACTCAAAGGTATAAGATCTAACAATATTTTTATGATTACTTTAGATGATTTGTCTATGAAGGTACAATGTCTCATGGTAAACAACAATGACTCTTGGTTATGGCACAAGAGGATTGCTCACATACACATGGAGAACTTGAACAAATTAGTTAAGCATGACTTAGTTATTGGTCTACCAAAGATGAAATTCATCAAAGACAAATTATGTAGTGCATGCCAAAAGGGAAAACAAACCAAATCAACTTTCAAACCAAAGAATGTGGTTTCAACAACAAGACCACTTCAATTGTTGCACATGGATCTTTTTGGTCCATCTAGAACAAAAAGCTTCAGAGGTAACATTTATGCTTTAGTTATTGTAGATGATTTTTCCCGTTTTACTTGGACTTTGTTTTTAGTGCACAAAAATGTCGCATTCAAGGCATTCAACAGATATGCAAAACAAGTTAAAAATGAGAAGTCATTAAAGATAACATCAATCCTAAGTGATCATGGTGGAGAGTTCCAAAACAGTCTGTTTGAAGAATTTTGTGAAGAAAATGGGATCTTCCACAATTTTTCAGCACCAAGAACTCCACAACAAAATGGAGTAGTTGAAAGGAAAAATAGGTCTTTGATAGAACTTGCAAGAACCATGCTAAGTGACTCAAGTTTGCCTAAATATTTTTGGGCGGATGCGGTAAGCACGGCATGTTACGTAAGCAATCGCGTGATCATAAGACCTATACTAAAGAAAACTCCATATGAGATTTACAAAGGAAGAAAACCAAATATCTCTCACTTTCATATTTTCGGGTGCAAATGTTTTGTCCTTAACAACGACAAAGACAATCTCGGTAAGTTCGATGAAAAATCGGATGAAGTGTTTGCTTATGTGCAAGATATCAAGCCAACCCTAAAGAGTCTCACCTTGCAGCAGTCAAGCGCATAATAAAATATCTCAAAGGAACAACCAACGTAGGATTATGGTATCCAAAAAGTAGTATGTGCAATCTAGTTGGTTATTCTGATGCTGACTATGCAGGTTGTAAGACTGATCGCAAAAGTACAAGTGGAACATGTCACATTCTCGGAAATGCCTTGGTTTCATGGTCATGCAAAAATCAAGCAAGCGTCGCTCTCAGCACTGCCGAAGCAGAATACATTGCGGCTGGAAGTGGATGCGCTCAAATTCTTTGGCTAAAACAACAGTTACTTGACTATGGAGTAAACCTTGGATGCATTCCACTTCGATGTGATAACACAAGCGCGATCAACATTACAAAAAATCCAGTTATGCATTCCCAGACAAAACACATTGACATCAGATACCATTTCATCAGAGATCACGTACTCAAAGGAGATGTCGAGATTACTTTTATGGATACTCAAAATCAACTCGCGGACATCTTCACAAAACCACTTGCAAAGGATGCATTCTTCAAAATTCGTCGTGAACTCGGAATCCTAGATGAACAAGATATATAAGGTGAACTCTATCCTTAAACTACACATAAATGTACATATATATGGGCTTAGAACATGTTTCAAATGTTAAAAATATTGTTTTAAAATTTTTTCTTTTAACTAAATCGATTTACTTAGTGTGTAAATCGATTTACCACTGAAGCAAAAATCAATTTTAATAAATTTTTTTGTGTAAATCGATTTACCAATTATGTAAATCAATTTACCACTGAAACTGAAGCGTTTTTATTTCATTTTTCACTGTGCAAATCGATTGACCCTACACGCCAATCGATTTACATATGTTCAGCATGTGATATTTTTATGAGTCTTTAATATATTGGTCAACCTTACCTTGTCTCTCAACCTTCCACCTTCTTTTTGACCAATCATGTAATCTTGACCAACTCCACTCAATTAAGTCTCATAAAGACCTCACTTACTCTACTCTACTATTTAATCTCACCAAAACTCTCTCACTATCTCATAACACCAAAGCTCTACTCACATCTCCATATTCCTCCGTACGATCCAAACAATCCAGCACCTCCACCTCCTCAATACACCGAACCACCTCTACAACAACAGTTTCCATATCAAGGACCCTTCTAATATTTTTCTGACCAATATTATTAAATTCCTGTAATTTATCATTATGTTAGTTTTGTATTACTTCAAGTGTTAGTTTTGTTTTATGTATCTTTGAACTTCGTTCGATATTGTTAGAAATTTGCGTTTTAGTTTATGTTCATATCTGGTTCAAATTGTTATAAGTATCATCTTATGTTACATCTTTCTCTTATTTTTGATAATGTCAAAGGGGGAGAAGGATGTGATAGCACTTTATGGTTGTTTGTTTCAGTTTTCTTTTCAGGGAAAGTTTTCAAATATTTTTCTCCATAGTGGAGAAATCTATCTTAGGGGGAGAAAACTCCTTTTGCTCCAATTCTGAACAACTCATAAAGAAAGATGGTTTGTCATAATCAAAAAGGGGGAGAATGTAATCTCAAGCCTCAACTCAGCTTTAGTTTTGATGAAAGACAAACAAGCACTATGACAAGAAGGAAAAGAAGTGGAATTAGCTTAAAGCATCATTCACTCAAAGTTTCAAGGATCATGGCAAGCAAACAAGTATATCAATTCTCATTTGAACTAAATTGATTAGAAATGCTAAAAAATGATATACACTCTTACCACAACACTTCACTTAAAGTTTAAAACAAATTCTAAATTTTTCACTAATGTAAATCGATTAACACATCATGTAAATCGATTTACACATGTTTTTTCAAAAACTGATTACCCCTGGAAGCAATCGATTTACATGGAGTGTAAATCGATTGATTACTGAACTGAGTTAATTTTTAACACTAGTAAATCTATTAACACATCATGTAAATCGATTTACACTTCAAATTTTTTGAAAACAAGAACGTTACAAACTCGTGAAATTGATTTACATCTAATGCTAATCGATTTACACGTTGTAATTTTTGAAAAATCTGAACTTGATTCAAGATATCCTTCACACCTTTTCTCCAACAGTTGCATGGTCATACATTGCATCTTCTCAAGTTTTACAAACAGAAAAGTATCCATTTGGAAAGGTATCTTGATTGCTTTAAATACTAAATCTTTCAAATTATAAAACAACTCTTCTCTTATGCAATAATTCTGAACTTTGTAAAATATTCAAACTTCATATTTCTTAAATTTTAAGAACAAAGATTTTCTGCACTTTCACACATATAAGAACAGAAATATTTGAGAATTTTTAACCATTGTGTTACAGTTTGAATTGCTTACAAGAGAAGAAAGAAGAAACTTCATTGAAGTCACTCTATGTGATCAACATCTTTCAAGAAATCATATTTCATAGAATTATACTAAAGTGTAACTTATTTCCAGGATTGTTGGAATTAAGTATTAGAATACTTTTGTACCTTGTTGTCCATTGTTGGAAACAAGAGGTATCTTTTGAGAGGATTGTTCTCAAGAGACTTATTGGAAATCCAAGAGGGTGTTCTTGGTATTTGTTAGTGCCTTTAGTTGATAAGACTAGGAAGAGTCTTGTAAAAGTTCTAACAAAATAGTGAAATCTCTTGCGTGTTTGCAAGGGGACTAGATGTACTTCCGGGGTGTGGAAGGAACCAGGATAAATCTCCATGTCTCTTTACTTTCTGCACTTTACCATTTTCCATAGCACTAAAACAAAACCAGAAAGTGTAAAATAAATCAAAAATCGACCACCACCTAATTCACCCCCCCCCCTCTTAGGCGCAATCTTAAACTTACACTTTCCACAACAGATATAGAGTATTTGAGGTACCAGTCCTTAAAGTGACTCTATCATGAATATAGCATGCAATATTCATGGCTTCTACCCAGAAATGGTATGGATTTTTTTTTTGCATGAAGCATAACTCTTGATGATTCTTGCAAGGTTCTATTTTTCCTTTCCACAATCCCATTCTGTTGAGGAGTTATAGGAGATGAGAATTCATGACTAATACCTTCAGAGGCACAAAACTCAGCAAATTTGATGTTCTCAAATTCCCTACCATGATCACTTATGATCCTAACAATGTTGCTTCCATTTTCTCTTTGAGTTTTTTGACACAACTCCTTGAAGATGCCAAAAACTTCTGATTTTATTTTGATAAAATTTATCTAGGTGAATCTAGAAAAATCATCAACAACAACATAAGCATACCTTTTTCCTCCAAGACTTTCAACCTACATAGGACCCATTAGATCCATATGAAGGAGTTCCAATGGTTTTGAAGTGGTTAGATGTTGAAGCTTTGGGTGTGAAATCTTTGTTTGCTTCCAAATTTGAAAATCCCCACAGACTCTTCCTTCTTCAATTTTGAGATTGGGAGTCCCTCTAATTGCTCCTCTGGACACAATCTTCTTCATACCTATTAAATGTAGATGACATATTTTTTGGTGCCACAGATTGACCTCATCTTATTTGGACAAAATACATGTGGATGTGCAACTAACTCCTTAAGGTTTCCATAAGTATTAATTATCCTTAGATCTATCTCCTTTCATCAGAACTTTATTCTCTTTGTTAGTGATCACATATTCAGATTCTGTGAAGTGAACCTTGAGACCTTTATCACATAACTGACTGATGTTTATTAGGTTTGCATCCATACCTTTTACGAATAGAACTCTATCAAGTTTAGGAAATCATTCATAAGATAGTATTCCAATACCTTTAATCACTCCCTTAGCACCATCTCCAAAGGTCGGATAGCTAGCTGTATATGGATTAACATCTAACAATAGGTTCTCCACACCTATCATATGTCTAGAATATCCACTGTCAAAATACTAGTCTTCACTAGATGAGACATTCAGAGAAGTATGCACAATGACACTCTTCATAATATCTTTAACTTTCCACTCCTTCCTAGTTTTGATCACAGACAAATTCAAACTGAGTGAGATAATTTTTTGTGATATACACGAAGCCTATCACGAACTTGTTTTGTGTGACCATATCTGCCACAAATAAGTCCTCTCAATAGTTGCATCTAGACTTTTGTCTGAGCTTCCTATGGTCTGGCAGAATGTTATGATATTTGATCAGACAACTCACTTCCTTCCTTCCTTCTAGCTGGGACAAATTTTGTCTCATAAATTTTTCCTTGGTCTTTCAAGGATTGATAGTTAAACCCTATGCCAGTACGTGTTCTGCCTTCTTCTACTTCTTGTAGGATTTCATCCAGCGCATCAGATCCATTGTTTAACATTTTAACACCTTTGATTAAGTTATCAAGTTTAGATGTTATCAAGGTTACCTCTTCTTGAAGGTTAGCAATGTCAGCTAGGTATTCATCCCTTTCAGTCTGAAGTTTGGCTATCATCTTTCTTTGCTTTACTTCTGTTTAATAGACTTCCTTAACCCCTTTGTACAAATATTTCCAGGATGTCAATAGTTCAACATAATAACTATCTTCTATCATAGAATTATACCTTCCTGTTAGGGAAGTAACATAATGGACAAGTTCTTCCATAGAGGATTCATCACCTTCATAGTTTATCCTTAGAATATCCCAGGCATCTTTAGCAGGGATGCAAATAGCTATCCTTTTGAGATCATCCTTGTCTACTCCATGAAGTAGAGCATCCAAGACTTTGGAGTTTGTAGAAGCTAAATCATTTTCCAGTTTAGACCAATCCTCCTTTGACTTCAAGGACTCAATTCCATCTTTGTCTTTCACTACAGCATGACTCTATCCTTTTCTCATAACCTTCCAAGATTTCCTATTCATGGCTTTTAAAAAAGTCATCATCCTAACTTTCCAAAAAACATAATATCCATCCTTTAACATAGGTGGTCTATCCAACCGTTTACCTTTTTAATCCATAGTGCCATAAGATATTTTCCATGGAGCTCACCCAATAGACATAACAAGGTGCCTGCTCCGATGCCAATTGAAATTCTGGCACACACAATATAGATGTCAAGACTGATGTCTCAATGTACAAGCACAATGTTACAATAAATGTTATGACATCTGCTAACAGAACAACAATAGGACAATAAAGATGCTAAATTTAAAACTTCCAAAAGTAAAGGAACACAATGATATGTTAACCTAATTCGGTGGAAACTCACCTACTCTAGGGGCTACCAAGCCAAGAAGGATTTCTACTATCAGTAGTACTAGTTCAAAGCTAAACTCCCCCATTTACAACTTCTTGCCTAATCCCTACCCAATGCAACTTCTACCTAGGCACCTCCTAGATATGAGAAATCATCGTCTCACTTCCAATCACTGCAGTGATAAACAAACAATCTCAGTCCCAGAGTATGTCTCAAGAAACCAAAACATGAAGAACACACTTCCAAATTACAAATACTTAGTTTTCTTAAAAGCTCCACTAAGAACAATACTCAACTCTTGCTTCACAACTTCGAGGAGAAAAAAACTTTGATGAACAAGCAACAACCAATCAACTCAAACATCTCAGAGATACATGAGGACATACAAAAACCTGAAACTCCGTTGAAGAACCCTCAAACCCAAAAACTAAGAAAATCCGGCTTCCCTTTATTTTTTTACAAAGTTCTTGAAAATATTAGGTCTAGGTAGTTTCTATAAATACTCTTCAGCAATCCTTGGGCCTTGAATCTGCGCCCAACTATTCCTTGTTGCATAAGCTGAAGGCTGCACCAATCTGTGCAGGAAAATCTCCTTGAATCTTGGAACAAAAACACAAGGTTTCCTAATTAGTCTCAATCAACCAATTATAGCAACCTGCATACATCTGGAGATAAAATAATTGTTCCAAATTTAAATATTCTTGACCTGCAAAAAATCAGTGAGATATACCAAAATGAATCACACATAATCAATTTGAAATTTGTCAAGAACAAACCAAACAATATAACATGTTGTACCATACCAAGATGTCATGACATTGTCTTCAACATCTGGCTGAAAATAACATAAAAACAAACCTGTTAGGGAAAATCATGTTTTATCAAAAATTATTCCAATCCAAAAACATGGTAAGAAAACCTATAGAGAGCATGATGGAGAAGAATTATGTGTTACAAGGAAGAATTGTGTTGGAGGACTAATTTTTAGGCTGCTAAAAATGGACGCTTCAGACATGTTCAAGAGCACTTGACTGCATAGGATACAAACTTTCATGTCTTTGCCTCCTTTGCTACTGAGTAGTTTTCTTCTATCCGCACTAACATAGGTACCAATCATGCTACTATGTAGACCAGAATAAATAGCATGATGACTCTTGGATTTCAGAATCATGAGGAGACCTTGCAATTCTATCAAGAGATGCGTGAGTCTATGGATAATGGTGGCAGACCACAATATAGGGGTCATAGAGGTCGTAGGGGTAGTGAAGTTTGGTGTCTATGTGGTGTGGGATTTAACCTTTTGTTATGCATATTGTGTCATGCATTTTCTTTTTTTGAATCATTTTTCTTCTTATCCATCTTTGTGTTTTGTTCCTTTGTGTTATGTATTAACATTTTGTTCATCAAAGTGAAATAATGGTATGTGTTCTTCTTTTTGTTTATTGAGATAATGTGTGACAACTTTATCATAATGTTGTTTGATATCGTCTTGTTATTTGTGTTTAATTTTGTGTCACTCCATATATATGGATATATGTAAGTGCATGTTCTTAATTTTGCAAAATGCTTATGTGTGAAATATGAGTATTTGTGTGATAAATAATACTTCTCATGGCTTGATTTGTCTCTTTTTGATGTTGTCAAAGGGATAGAATCATATGCGAAGATGAACTTAGGATGCACATATTAAGGGGAGCCTGCACATATTCTGGGGGAGCCTTCATGAAGTCGTGAAATGCATCGTCACAAGTTTTTCCATCATTAAAATAGGGGAGTATATGAGTGCACTTTCCCATTAGATGTTTTGCATGATGTCAAAACTAGGATAACTTTAGCATTTCTATATATTGAATGGTATCTCTGAGTCTTTATGTGCACCTTTGCATTAGGGAAATTAGATACATTTAGAATATGTTTGGAAAAGGAATCAAGCACTAAAAATCAATTTCTGCATGAAAACAGGTCCATGTCGACACATACAATAGATGATTCGACACGTGTGAATTAATTTTAAAGCTCGTAGGCTCTATTTCTATGTGTTGACACATATATCTCTATAGGTCGACAAATGCTGGAAAAATTGCATCTATGTGTCGAAACTTACGACTTTCAGGTCGACGCATGTACTTCATTTTTAAAGCACATAGCTTATAATTCTACGTGTCGACACATGACCTTGAATAAATTGATGTATGTAATTACATGTGTCGACACATGTTGTAGATTTTCGAAAGCATTGCATTTCTTTACAATTTCTAAGTCTCCCTTTTTACCAATAACTTGCGCACATATAAATACTTCATACATGCATCATTTTCAACTGGATGAAACTATAAACACATGAAAATATTGCTCATCATCTTTAACCTCTCATCTATGCATACACAAAAAAAAACTGCACATAGTTATTTTTTATATGGGTTCCATCTAGACTTGTGTTGATAAACTCCAATTTAGGTTGGTGTAATTGGTATATTGGGTTGAGAATATTTGGGGGTTTCATCCAGAAACACCTAGGGCTTGTCCTACAATATCATTGTGTTGATTTGAGGGTTTTCACAAGATTTCGCAAATATTGGATTCGATCGAGTGAAAGCTTCGAAGAATGGTGAATTTTTTTGAATGAATAGAGTGAGACAGTGAATTTTTTGGAAATCTTGGGTTATAGTAATATGCAATTGGATTTGATCGAGTGAAATCTTTGAAGAATGAGGGTTCTTGAAAAGGAGTAGCATAAGACGGTGAATCAATTGTTATTAATGAGATACTTGGTCGAGCTTAAGATCAAGGGAAGAGAAAGGGTTATAATCAACATCAAACATTGAGTTTGTAGGGTTGCATTTCTACATTTCTCTTGTAAACATTTTTTTGCAAAGTAAGAATTTGATATCTCAATTCCAAACGGAATTAGGGGCAGACGTAGCCATAGCGAGGACGATTGGTGAATTGCCTAAAAAAATTCGTGTGTCGTCTCTCTCTCTCTCTCTCTCTCTCTCTCTCTCTCTCTCTCTCTCTCTCTCTCTCTCTCTCTCTCTCTCTCTCTCTCTCTCTCTATCTATCTATCTATCTATCTATCTATCTATCTATCTATCTATATATATATATATATATATATATATATATATATATATATATATATATATATATATATATATATATATATATATATATATATATATATATAGCAAATTGTTAAATTCATTGATTGTGTAATTGATATGTATAGACAAATCCTTTGATTGCTATACTTGAAATTGTTTTGTTGATTATACTACAATTAATTAGATTGTAAATGGTATTTCATATAAACAAAGTCCAAAGGAAAATCTAAAATATCGGTTGCACCCCAAGTGTTCGATAATTTGTTAGTTTACGTTTTATCAATAATTTCATCGGAAATAAGTTTTCATCGTGTTCATAATAAAAAGATCAATTGAGAATCTAACACATATCCAAGTTTTCAATAGTCGATTCAGTTTAGACGGCTTGCTTGATCTAGGCTAAATCTTTCGCTTACTATAATTTTTTATTTATTTTCAAAACAAAATTTTAAAAAAGATATTTTTATTTTAGAGATCTATTCACCCCTCTAAATAAATTTTCGTTGTCTAACACTATTTTAAATCACCTTATATCACTTGTAGAAAAGTTTTAAGCCTCTCCTAGAGAAAGAGTGTTTCTTCACGGTGAAGTTTCTTCCAACTGATCTTGAGGTCACTAATGCCATCTTGGTTTTCCAAGATAAACATATGTTTGCCTAGAAAATTTATTCTTCATGAAGCTCAAATCTAAGTTACATAATTTGCCACGCAATTCTTTTTTTTTGTTGCTTAGATAACTTCATTCAATGTCCTATTTTTCTTCCAAATATTTCTGTTTAAATTTGCTATAACATTTGTTGGCTCGTCTAACAAAGTTGGTCAACTTGGAATACTTTAAGTTTTCTAACACCAAGCTCATTCTTGATAAATCAATAAACAAAAGAGATGAAAACATATAAAAGTAATTATGTAACTATGATCATACTTAAAATCTAATCAAGTGATGTATACAATGAATAAGATAATTTTCGTCAGTGTTTTTGCAAAACAAGTTAATAAATTTTTTGAAAACTAATACAAAATTAAAAAAAAATCATTTGCATCACATATCATTCATCATTCATCATTTAGTTTTTGCATTCAAGACCTTATTCATGTCTTTTCTTTTTAAATAGTCAAACTGCACTCGAGCTAATCATTAAAAATAGATGGATCTAATACTAGAGCAAGAGAATCACGAGTTTCGTGAAGAGGTTACTACTCTTCGTGCCGGAATAGAAAGGTTGACCGCTATGGTGGAGAACTTGGTGATTGTTCAGAATTAGTGACCGACTCCTCCGTATCCTCGTTCTACTCAAGCGCAAGTCCAAACCACCTTGATTTCTGAAGTTGTCACCGCTCCTACTTCTATACTCCAATTAGCATTCCACAATATTAGATATCTCATGGTTATCCCTAGGGCATGCCTCTTAACTTCATCAACCAACTGTTGAAGTTCATGAAGCACAACATGTAGTGACTATTCCTTCTCTTGTTTAGTTGCATCAATAAAAGCTACCACAAATGCATGATCACAAAGGTAACAATAGTTATTATCTATAGCAGTCATGTATATAAGCTTACCTTGTAAACATGTGGTGCACCGTGTATTTGTATATGGCTAGAAGTTCTCTAACCGCGAAAAAAAATACATTTTTAGGATGGAGTCTTTTCCGAGTACTGAACCACAATGGGTCTTAACGAATGCCTCCATCACTACATCTCCATGTTGAGACTCTTGTGGACTTTAAACTTGCTTTCTTTATAAAATTGTCCAACTAACTTTTGATATGAGTACAAAGTGATTTATATAGAGATCACAAAATAGAATATTAAATGTTACAACATTAACTATTTTTAGGTCCCAAGGGAATAAAATTCCCACTGCCCAAAGTGAATCTGTCTTTTGCACTAACCAATGCAGATTTGAATTTAACCAACAAAACTCCCCCATAAATTCAAATATTTCTTCAATCCATCATGCCTAACATTTTCTTGCCTCTGTCGAATAGCTCATTTGACAGTGGTTTTGTAAGAATGTTTGCTGCTTGATCCTTGCTGGAAACGTGCTTCAGTTTGATGCTTCTAACCTTCACATGTTCTCGAATAAAATAGAATTGAACATGAATGTGTTTGCTTCTTTCATTGTTGACTGGATTCTTCGCCAATTCGATTGCAGATTTGTTGTCGACTTGAATTATTGTTGTATCTTCCTGTTTCGACTTCATCCTACTCAATAATCTTCTCAACCGCATTACATGGCATACACACCAAGATGCTGCCACATACTCTACTTTACAGGTCGAAAGAGTTACTATGGGTTTCTTTCTTGACAGCCAGGTGAATGCAGTGCTTCCCATGAAGAACACATATCCTGAAGTGCTCTTTCGATCATCTATGTCACCACACCAATCGCTGTCAGAGTAGCCAGTCAACTTGTATTCTTCTGCTTTTGAATAAAACATTCCAAGTGACACAGTTTCTTGGAAATATCAAAGGATTCTCTTTAGAGCATTCCAGTGTGCAAAAACTGGTTCTTCCATGAAACGACACGCAATTCCAACACTCAACAAAAGATCTAACCTTGTGCATGTGAGGTATCAAAGACTTACCACCAAGCTTCGACACACTCTCCCCCATCAAATTTCGAAAGCTTTTCTCCTGGTTCCATTGGTGTCGAAATTGGATTGCAGCTTTCCATTTTAAATCTTTTTAGGATATCTTTTTCATATTTTTCTTGTAAGATGAAGATTCCTGTTTCTTCTTGTCGAACCTCCAGACCAAGAAAGTATTTCATCAGACCTAAGTCAGTTATCTCAAATTCTTGTGTCATTGTGCCTTTGAATTCTTCTATCATCTGATTATTGTTGCCCAAGAAAATTAAGTCATCGACATAGAGGGCAACAAGCAATATTTTCTCTTTTTCCTTCTTCACATACAGGGCATGTTCGTAGGGACATTGCTGAAATCCATTTTCTTTGAAGTATGTGTCAATTCGTATATTCCATGCTCGTGGTTCCTGCTTTAGTCCATAATGTGCCTTCTTTAACTCTAGCACCTTTCCTTCATTTTCGACTTTCATGTATCCAGGTGGTTGTTCGACATAAACTTATTCTCCAAGCATGCCATTCAAAAAAGATGACTTGACATCCATCTGATATATTTGCCATTTGAATTGAGCAGCTTGAGATATGAGCAGTCGAATTGTCTCCATTCTTGCAACAGGTGCAAACACTTCATCATAGTCTATTCCTGCTTTCTGTTTGTATCCTTTCGCCACAAGTCGCGCCTTGTATCTTTCGATTTCACCTTGTGAATTTATCTTTTTCTTGAACACCCACTTCAAACCAATTGTTTGACTTCCTTTTGGTAACTCTGCTAGTTCCCAAGTATCATTGTGTTCGATGGCCTTAATTTCTTCATTCATAGCATCCTTCCAATTTTTGTTTCTTACTGCTTCGTCGAAACTGACATCTTCGGTGTCTGCCAACAAACATACGAAATGCACTTCTTCTGTGTTTTCATACAAGTCTTGTAAACTTTGCAGCCTGGGCTGTGAGATTCCATCTTCATCATCAGAGTCTTCTGATTCTGTCGAAGTGTTTTTCTATATAGCACCTGGTAATTCGACCATAACTTCAGTCGAATTAATCCAGTTCCACTTGCTTCCTTCGTTTACTCGAACATCTCTACTCACTATCACCATTTTGTTTATTGGGTTGAAAAGTTTGTAACCTTTCATTTTCCCATTATACCCAAGTATGTCTTTCTGACTCTTATCCTCCAGCTTTGTTCTTCTTTGATCAGGTACATGTGCATAAGCCACACTTCCAAACACTTTGAAGTGAGACACAGTTGGCTTTCGTCCACTCCAAGCTTCTTGAGGTGTTAAATATCCCAACTTCGAATGTGGACATCTATTCTGAACGTAGATTGTACATTGTACAACTTTTGCCCAAAATTCCTTCGACACGTTCTTTCTCTTAAGCATTGATCGAACCATGTCAAGAACTGTTCGATTCTTTCTTTCCGCCCCACCATTTTTTTGGGGTGAGTATGCTGCAGTCAGAAATCTCCATATGCCTTGCTCTTCACAGTACTTCATAAAGGCTGTCGAAGTATACTCCCCACCTCTATCTGATCGAAGAGCTTTAATGTGCCTGTCTGTTGCTTTCTTCATCATTATCTTGAACTTCTTGAATATTTCGAAGGCTTCTGACTTTTCTTTCAGAAATTACACATGTTTTCCTTGAGAAATCATCAATAAAGGATATAAAGTACTTTTTTCCACTGAAGGATTTTGGGGTAATTGGTTCACATATGTCAGTGTGAATCAATTCCATAATTTCTTTAGCCTGATATTCTGCCTTCCTTTGAAATGAGCTTCTCGCCTGTTTGACAAACACACATTCTTCACAGAACTTTCCTTCGAATTCTACGTCTGGCAGTCCATGTACCATATTTTTATTTTCTAACCTCCTTAGTCCAGCCTGATGTAGATGACCAAAACGTAGATGCCACAGGGATGCTTGGTCTTTGACATTGGCTTGCAAACACTTTTCTCGAATGCTTCTCAAATTCAACTTGTACATTCGATTTCTCCCCATTTCGAATTGAGCAACCAGAAGTCCCGACTTGTCTTTTAAGTGCAAGCTTCGATCTTCCATGAGTATTGAATAGCCCTTTTCTCTAAGTTGTCCCGGACTTAAAATATTTTCTTTGAGGTTTGGTACATAGTACACATCTTGGATTGATCATATCAAATCATTCTTCTGCAAGAAACTGATTGTTCCTTTTCCTTCGACCCTTGCTTTCGATGCATCTCCAAAGGAAACATGACCATATTCAATTTTCTTTATTTCTTTGAACAAGTGCTTATGACCACATATATGGTTACTTACTCTTGAGACCAGGTACCACATAGTGTCATTTTCTGCATCTGCTTCCTTTTGAGTCATTAATAGAAATCCTTCATTCGATTCTGTTTCTAGGGCAAGATTTGTTGTTTCTTCTATCTTTCTTCTGAGTCGACAATATTTTGCAAGATGTCCCATTTTTACACAGTTGTAACAATTGTAGGAGTTGCAATCTTTTGCACAGTTCCCCTATTTGTTACATTTGTAATATTCGATATTGTTGTAATTCGACCTACCACCTCTCTGGCCACTTCCTCTGCCATGCCAGCTTTATTGGCTTGACTGTCCTCTATCAAAGTTGTTATTTTGGTAACTTTGACCACCATTACGTCCTCCACGACCATGTCCTCTCCCACGCCAATTTTGAGAGAAAAGTGTCTTTTCATCTCTGTTGGGTTCTGCATCCTCAAGTGTCTCCTCCTTCATCTTTATTTTGTGTTGTTTATGTGCCTCAAGTGAACCAGCGAATTCTTCGACAGTGATTGTCGAAAGGTCCTTCGCCTCTTCTATTTCACATACTATATTTTTGAACTTATCTGTCAAAGATCACAGAATCTTTTCGACAATACCAGCATCAGTCATTGCTTCTTCATTTCGATTGAGTTGATTTGCAACCGTCTGCACACGAGTGATGTAGTCCGACACGGACTCTGCCTCCTTCATCTTTATTCTCTCCATTTCTCCTCGAAGAGTCTGCAAGCGAACTTGCTTGACTCTATCTGCTCCTTTGAAAGCCTTTTCTAGCGTGTCCCACGCTTCCATCGACGTAGTCGAACCAACAATCTTTTTGAAAACTGATTCGTCGACTGCTCTGAATAGCATGTACAATGTTGTTTTATCCTTTGCTCGTGTTTCTTTCAACGCCTTCTTCTAAGCAGCTGTGTTTGTCATCTTATTTAATGGTTCTTCGAACCCATCGTTAGTTACTTCCCATACATCTAACAATTCCAGAAACGCCTTCATCTAGATACTCCAGTTCTCATAATTCGACTTTGATAGTCGTGGCAGTGGCATTTGACCCATCATATTTGCCATGCGCTCTGATACCAATTTGAAGAAAAATGAGAGTGGACTTTAAACTTGCTTTCTTTATAAAATGGTCGAACTAACTTTTGATATGAGTACAAAGGGATTTATATAGAGATCACAAGATAGAATATTAAATGTTACATTAACTATTTCTAGGTCCTAAGAGAATAAACTTCTCACTGCCCAAAGAGAATATATCTTTTACACTACCCAATACAGATTTGAATTTAACCAACAATTATCTATAGCAATCATGTGTGTAAGCTTACCTTGTAAACATGTGGTGCACCATGTATTTGTATATGGCTAGAAGTTCTCTAACTGCGAAAAAAATACATTTTTAGGATGAAGTCTTTTCCGAGAACTGAACCACAATGGGTCTTAACGAATGCCTCCATCACTACATTCTCATGTTGAGACTCTTGTGGTGCTCTCAACTCTTCCTACAAATTAAGTTGGAAAATTGGCTTAAACTTAATATTATGTCAAGTTGGGGAGGGGGGTAAATAACTTATGGATAAACAAGTTATAAAAATAATTTTAAAAGAAAGAATTAAAGGTGTTAATTTAAGGGAAGTTCATCAAAGTGCTGAGATAACACACCCAAACACTTGATTTAATGGGAAGTTTCTCAAAGTGCAGAGATAACACACTCGAACCATAGTAGTGTGATCCTATTTAGATACAAACATAACTAGTTTGGAAAATTTCATAGAAAGGTTAAAATTAGTTAAGGTCTTTTTTCAGGCCAGAAAAAGGAAGCATGAGACAAGAAAGATAACATCTCAACTAAGTAGGCACCTTAAAAAATTCAGCATATCGAGCAGTAGTGACATTAGAATAATTTTTTGAGATGTTATTAATTATAACATTGTTTTCCTAATTCATGCAACGAACCTCAAATCATGTTCAATTTATAAATTGAAAAATTCAGTTTCTCATTAGTCTTACATATTTATAAAGTTTGATTTGCCTTCCAATTTACTTTACTAATTCATGCGCAATTGTATAATGTTATTCACCTTAGAAAATAATTACTTTACAACTTTCCAGTCTTAAAAAAACTGTTGCAAAACATTTTGAATACAAACTAAATTAATGCAGCTAAACATATTCAGATGTCCAAGATATTCACTTACGGAATGTCTGTTGTTTTACATTTTCGCATTACAAAAGTACTGCCAAATTGTATGTCCGTTTTTAATGCAGCTAAACATAACATTACTAGTATGCAACAACTTGCAACTATCATCTTTTCAACATTTTTACATTTTCGAATTGTGGTGAGACTTTGAAAACAACATAATTACAGCTTCCTATCTCTTTGAAAACAACAACCTTGCCTATATACAACATACACACTTTGATTTGGATGGTTTCTAATTGAAAGCAAAATATCTATGAGTGAAATTCTGACACATTAAAATAGATGTCTCAACACCAAAACACAATATCAAGATAAATGTTAAGACATTATCTATTGACAGAATAATTTTACTAAAATAGAAATAATGCAGAATTAAATTGCAAAAGATAAAGAACACAATCAATTATTAATTCAGTTCAGTACATCATCACCTACTATAGGGGCTACCAAGTCAGGAAGAAAATCTACTATAATAGTATTAATTCAAATCCTAAACAAACCCAGATTACAACTTATCACCTAATCACTATCCTATGCAATTTCTACCTAAAAACCTCCTAGATATGAGAACTCTCTCTCACTTCCCACAATCACCTCAGTGATAAAATCAGTCACAAACCGGTGACAAGAACCAAAATAGAAGATTACACTTCAAATACAATACTCAACTCTTTACTTAAAAACTCATGAGTGAGAATAATAACTTGATACACAATCAACACTTTGTTTAAAAACTTATGAGTGATTGCCAAGCAACAATGAACAATCAGTCTACCTCAATATATCAAAAGGTACATGAGTGATTGCCAAGCAACGATGAACAATCAGTCTACCTCAATATATCAAAAGATACATGAGTTAAATACAAAAAACAAACAAACCACTTAAAGTACTCTCAAAATCCTAAATCCTTATTTCAACCACACACAATTTTTTTTCAATGTAAATTCTTCTGTTTATAGGTTCAGTAAGCCCTTTTATATAGACTCTTTCAGTATGGGCTTGGAATATTCAATCAAATCCAATCATTCAGTTGTAAATCACCTACAAAATCTTTTCCCTAAAATTAGGAACAAATCTTCAAAGTTTCCTAAAAAGTCTCCAAGATCCTTTTTATGAAACAAAATCAAATCTACATTGCTTCTAAAACATCCTTGCTTGGTTGCGCCTGTAGACAACTAAAATCATCAAGAATCTCATATTTTAAAATCAAATTTTCAATGATTTAAACAGCTGTACTATTATGATGGTCTACTATAACATGTCACAACATTTGTTAGAACATCTTTCAAAAAATAGTAACAACAGACTCTGCTGTACCAGTTGGTCAAGATGTCATGACATCTTGCCTAACATCAGGTTGTGATACATGTTTTCAAAATGAAACATATTTTACAAAAATTGTTGCCAATCATAAAATCACAGACCTAATAATCCCCCCTTTGATAAACTTTGACTAAAACAATTGTTGCACAATAATTATAGAGAGAGGAATAAAACCACAATCACACAACACAAGCTACATGAAAACATGTAAATTTTGTACAAACTGCAAACATAAAAATATATCATAAATACATTGCAGTTACAGAAAGAACCAACTCTTTAATTATTCTAGAAGTAAGATGTCAAGACATGTGGTATGACATCACACAACACATATCCAACACATCATAAGAGCTCGGTAGCATAGCACGGGGCAGCTACAACTTCAGACATATCCATTATTCCCCATGTCACACATGA
Organism: Vicia faba; assembly: GCA_948472305.1. Classification (NCBI taxonomy): domain Eukaryota; kingdom Viridiplantae; phylum Streptophyta; class Magnoliopsida; order Fabales; family Fabaceae; genus Vicia; species Vicia faba. Next base: position 87,418,293 of record OX451736.1, read on the forward strand.
TCAATACTCCCCCTCAAGGGAAAACCCAAATCACAAGAAAACTAAATTCCTTCAAACTAATATGAACTATCCAAGTTCATACATTAGAGGCACATGCAGTAGAAGATGAAAAAAAGCCTCGCAAATAGAAAATACATGCACAGAGTTTTCCACAAAATACTCCAGCCAAGACGTTAGAACATCTGATAAGACATCATGCACACAAACACCACATCAGTAGTAGCAGCACCAGAAGCACCAATAAGTATGACAAACTATCATGCTCCCCCTAAATAATTACATACAACAAGCAACCAAAAAAATACTACTCTCCCCTTAACAGTAGTACAGTCCTATCAGCATGCTAATCAACATGTCAAGACATGTGACATAACATCAGGAAAAAAAACACTAAGACTTTACTCTCTATTTTTAGCCAAAAATTGATTTAAAAAAATAGAGTAAATATAAAAACAATTAGAAGAACATATATTGCACACAACTAACAACACATATGAAAGCACAAACTCAGATTGAAACACATAATCATTGATGGAAAAACACAAACTCAAATGGAAACACACAATCTTGATCATCTTTAGGTGGTATTCCACCTCTTACCCATGTCAAAGATCCTTCTGCACTCTTTTCAGCTGTCACATGTTTTAGAAGTGTTGATAATGATTTCCATTGTCACTACCTTAGAACATGTCTCCTTCAAACCAGTCTTTCTATCTTGCAGAGATATTTTATTTCATCTTTTATCAATAGCAATTTATATAGGCTTATTATGCCCCAGAGAATAGAGGAACTATGCAGTAAATGTTGCATTCCTCCGTATTTATAATTGCCATAATTCCTCAATAGTGCAAGTTCTAACCCCTATGCTTATGTTCTTAATCTAATTAAACATAACAGTAAGTTGTTTCTTGTTGTCCATATACTCCAGAATAACAACCTTTCCTTCAACAAGATTCTTAATTAGTTGATTGTGAGTATCAAGGTTCTGGTTCCAGCCACGTTGAATGAGATGTTTGATATCATTCAAATCTTCACAACATAATATCAAGACATCATATTTGACATTATAATCCTTCAACATATGTTTCATCCATACTAGTTGAGAGAAACCTCTCCTTGTTCCACCATATTCAGCTTCAGTAGTATTCCCGGAAGCACATATTTTCTTCTTATTGAAATAGGAAATTAGACTGTTTCTTAAAGATAAACATCTATCAGTACTACTGACCCACTTTGCCTTGTAGAACTCTTTCATGCTGAAAGAGTAAGGCACTTGATAACAACGGATTCAAATTATGCAACTCAAGATCTTCCTTTCTTGAATAGTAGGACTCATCCTTGGTTCAAGCTTAGAAATAAGACATGAATTTGATATTTTCTTATTGGATTTTGTGATGTCTTTTCCATTATGGTGGCTTGAAATTTGTTCCTTAGATTGTTCTATCTGACCTCTAGTAGAGATACCTTTGTTGGCTTAAGAACTCGTTGATTTAGTGTTTTTGAATTCACAAATTACCTCCCTTATTGCCTTATGAGTCTACACATAGGATATTCTAACATTGTCTTCAATATCCATCATTTGTTCATTAATTGAATCATCAATTACCACACTAATAGATTCCATTGTCATTACAGTTCTGGAGTAAAAAACTCTATAAGCTCTCCTACTTGAAGAGTAACCCAAAAAATACCCCTTCATCCCTTATGGGATCTTCTTACCATTTTGATATTTTTCAATCAAGACATAACATTTACTTCCAAAGATATGAAAGTACTTCACTGTAGGCTTCCTTCCTTTCCATAATTCATAGAGAGTAGTTACAATATCTTTTCTTAAAGTGACCCTATTATGAATGTAGCATGCAATATTCATGGCTTCATCCCAAAACTCCAATGGTAATTTCTTAGCATGAAGCATGACTCTAGCTGATTCTTATATAGCCCTAGTCTTTTGCTCAACAACTCCATTTTGTTTAGAAGTGATGGAAAAAGAAAATTCATGGCTAATACCTTTAGAAGCACAAAATTCAGAGAATTTTGCATTCTCAAAACCCTTGTTATGTTCACTTCAAACCTTTACAATAACATTATTCTTCTCATCTTGAATACTTTGACATATTTCTTTGAAGACTTCGAATGTGTCTGATTTTTCTCTAAAAAAGTTCACCCATGTAAATCCATAAAAATCATCTATAACCACATAAACATATCTCTTTTCACCCAAGCATTCTACCTGCACTGGTCCCATAAGTCCATGTGAAGAAGTCTCATCACTTTGGAAGTTGCCTGATGTTACAACATTGGATGTGACATCATGGTTTGTTTCCTAATTTCACACTCACCACTGACTTTTCCTTCTTCAATCTTGAGTTCTTGCATTCCTCTAATGGCTCCTCCAGATATGATTTCCTTCACTCTTTTGAGAAGAAGGTTTCCAAGTTTTAGATTCCATAACTTCACTTCATCCTCATTGGTTATTGAGCATATGGAAGAGTAAGCAGTTATTTGAGGTTCTCATAGATAGCAGTTGTCTTTAGACCTTATACCCTTCATCAGAATATCATTTTTCTCATCTTTGTTTCATAAACACTCTGACTTGGAGAAATTGACCAACAACCCTTGATCACACAACTGACTAATGCTAATAAGATTAGAAGTTAGACCTTTCACAAGAAGAACATCTTCTAAATTAGGAGAACCAACACATCAATTTTCCCACTCCTTTAGTTTCTCCTTTAGATTCATCACCAAAATTTGACAGCACCTATGGGCTGAGACCTAATATCCACTAGTAACTTCTGAAACCTTGTCATATATCTAGAGCATCCACTATCAAAGCACCATTCTTCTCTATTTGAAGTTCTCAAGAAGTATGAGCTATACTGTTAACATCCATATATTTAACACTCCTTTTTTTACTTACTTGACTAGCCTTAGAATGAGTTGAAGATTTTTGATATACAATTTAAAACAAAAAGGCTTTATATGACTTTATTCACCACAGTAATGACATCTCTAAGTTTATTGAGGTTTATTTGGAGTTTCATCATTTCTTCCAGGATGTTGTAACATATGAGTGGACATTGTAATCATTTTCTTTCTTTCAGAAGGAATGAACTTCTCTACAGACATTCTTCTTTGTTTATCATCAGATTGATAATGAACTCTAGTATCTTCAGCTTCTTTAACCATATCAGTTCCATTTTTCATCCTTTTCAAGGAATTTGTCAAGCTTCTAATTTAAGAGAGTTACCTTATTTTGTAGATAAGAAATAGTACATAGTTGTGATATGGTGGCAGAACCGACTGTTAATACTGGTTTGCGTGTTTTGTTTGCAAATGTCGTTGGAAGCAAGAGTCGCTACTGACTTTTATTTTATCCAATCAGGAAAAGGAAAAAGAACAGAAAAAACCTTTTTCGAGATGTTTCTGAGTACGGGGGGTAGATTATAGAAAGGGAAGGTGTTAGCACCCTTTCTATCTGTGGTTTTCCACGGGCTCTTAGGTACTTGCTCATTTTGAAAATTGCTTGTGTGTGCTTGTTTTGAAAAGTTTTGTTTTACTTCGTATTAACCCTTGTTTCTGTCCTCGAGAGTGTTACGAAGTTGTTTTTGAAAACTTTGTTTGAAAAGTGTTGGTGTGAAAAAGTTTTTGTTTGTTTGAGCAAGTACCCAGGAACTAATCTACCTACTCGAAAAAGTCTGTTCGTTTTCCTTTTAGACAATGCTATCTCATTATTGAGAAATAGGTAGCATCGTCGTTGGAGTTTTTTAGGGACATTCGAAGGGACAAATACGATCACAAAAGCAATGTTAGGAAACATTAGTAATCATCCTAAAGCCTTAAAGATCTTTTTCTGAGGCAACATCCGAATGGGTCATTTTAGATCTTTCGGGTCTCGAGGACAACCACTAACAAACCCTATACTTCATGACCGTTTACCAAAGGCAACCGGAGTGGAGTAAACCCTAGGAGTGAGCATGTGCGAGTGTAATTTTCAGTTAATTTATCTTTGCACATTTAGGGTTTTCTACCGTATTCATTTTCACTTTGTCTTTCCATACAATCCTATTAACATACATCTAAGCAGTTTATAGTTTGCAGAAATAAAATGCGGGAAAGTTAAAAGTCCTAGCTATTACAAGGCTTTTGCAGATACATAATTATCTTGGACTGAAAATAAATATGCGGAATTTAAAACCCTAATTACTATTACAAACTCGGAGAAGTTACAATAATAATAAAAAAGGAAATAAAAAAAAATGTGCGCGGCGAATTAAATGCGAGAATAAATTAGGAAACCTAAAAAATCTAATTGAAAAAATTTTAGGTTATTTTTTGAGAAAAATTAGATTATGTACAAATTGAATCCTAATTCTAAGTGATTTTAATTATAAAAAAGAATTAAATTGCCCTAATTTTGATTAAACTAATTAATTAAAGAAATCAAATATTTTATGAAAAAATAATTTTTGATGTTTTTGTGATTTTTGATTTAATGAAAAAACTGATTTTTGTGTTATTTTTGTAAAAGGAAATAATTAATCAAATAAAGGAAATAAAGGAAATAAAATAAAATAAAATATAAAAAATTGGGCCTGTATTGTTGTTAGCAACTTGGGGGTGTGGAATGGAATTGTTAAGCCCAGAATTACAGGCCCATTTGCCCACGTGGGGATTCAGTGCAATTGGCTTTCAGGAGGTCCACCACGCGCCTGCATGCTTGAGGCGTTAGATCTGGCCAGGACATGATCTGATGGCGTGGATTTGAGGATGCATGATGGCTTTTTTGAAGGTGAGGCTCGCTGGATCTGGGACAAAGAAATTGGAAAATATGAAAACGTGAAATTCTGGGATCGAACCCATAACCCTTTGCTTCACCGCCTGTGCCTTTGCCATCTGTGTTGGGATGGTTAGTTGTACATATAATAATATAGATAAAATATAAAGGAAATAAATTGCCTTTCCCAGAAACACGCGCCAATTTCAAATGGGCAAATAGTGTGCTGCCACCTCTTGTCTTCTTCCCCATAACTGTTGTTTTTTATATCAGCTTTTACCTACGGACAAAACTGTCACTAAAGGCTATAGTGACCGTTTTTATCCGTAGCTACATCCCTGCAAGATTCAAAAAAATAATACAAGCAAGATAAATCAAAACCAAAGGCATAGATCAGTTGTAAATCACGCCCGGAGTTCATTTGTATCCATAATTTGGTCTAATTTCGCCTCTACGGAGAGTCCCCAATTTGGGACCTTAAAACCCTAACAATGGCGTCGTGCCATTCCTGCATTTAAACTCAGATTAAACCATCCATAAACAATGCAAATATGATAACAAGCATGGATATGTGATCAAAACAAGTTTATAATGGGTAAATCAATAAGTTCGAGTTTGAGAAAAATATGCAAACTGTGGTACTGTAAGGGCACGATTCTTGATGTCTTTGGCCTTGAGGATAATTGGAATAGCTTCAGAACACGTCCAGGAACAAATTGATGGCTTTGGAATTACTTGAAACAGCCTATGGAATCAAAACCGACCTGCACTTTTTTGACAAAAAATGGAGTTTTGTTCTCTTGTTTTCACGACCAAAACCTTTTCCTTATGCTTTGGAAATGTTTTGTATATATATATATCATAGAATGATTTAGGTCAACAAAAACTGATCATATCTTTGCAAATTATGGAGATTTGATTTCATTCTTTTCCTTGTATGATTTGTTTCCAAAATAGACCAAATTAAGATCTTTTCCAATCAATTAGCTCTTGCACGAATTTTTTGATTTGCTAGTTGTTCATGGACTCATAATATGCTCATAAAATCAAATCTTTGATTTTATTTGATTATTCTACTATTTAAACTGATTTATTTTGATTTAAATGGATAAAAAATCAAAATAAATAATAAAAATAATAAAATAATAGGTGGATAAGCTCAGGGGTCGTGGTTCCTCTTAGGAACAAGTTTCAAAAAGGAAAACATGGGCCCATTTGAAAAAAAAAAGTCATTTTGATCAATGTTGACTTCATGCATATTTCCAAAAATTGTTCAACTTTGACAATACACATCTCTCTCATTTTTAACCCTAAGACGGTGTTCTTTGACTTTTTAGAAAGCTTAGGATTTCCCCTAAATAACCATTTTTGTTTCATCTCAATTGGGTCTTCCATGTTCATGTAAGAAGCTTTGACCCAAAAGGTGTTTCTGTTGACTTTTCAAAAGGACCTATAATGTAGAAATTCATATCTTTTGATGAGTGCATATTTTGAACTAGTGGGATGAAGATGATATGTAGGGAATTGCATCCTCTGCAAAATGAGACTTGGATGGGAAATTTCTTATAAAGTATGAAGAAGTTATGCCTGGTCAAAGTTTGGTTGACATTTCCTATGAAACCCTAATTTAGCAACTTTTGGGTTTTGATGAATTTGGGGGAATTCCTTGAGGAATCATGATAAACCCTTGATAAAATGATGGATATTACTTCAAAATGTTGATGTTGACAAAAAATCTTGAAGTTTGACTGTATGTGGGCCACATTTGACTTTTGACCTAGTATGGTTGATTTTCCGGCATCTGGGCAATTGACTGAGCAAACTTCTTGTGCAAGGCATGAAAATTGACATGGATGATGTTGAGAACATATTGGTACAATGGAAGGCATTTGGGACCCTTGGACTTCAACCATCTTGATGAGGAGTGAAACCCTAATTTGAAGCTTGTTGCCTTAGGAGGAGGATTTGTCTGGTCAATCCTTAGTCATCCTTGAGCAATTGAGGACCTCTAGAGGCATCTCTTGAGTGAAATAAGAGGGAAAATTTTGTGGTACAATAGCTGCCTCTGTTCAATCTTCTTAAACCTGAGGATGTAGATTGGTTGTCTGCCTTTCGTAATCTGAAGGTGGAAGATGATTGAACACTAGAGTGCCTAGAAATTTGCACTCGTCTGAGATTGTGCTGGACTACGTAGGTAGTATCAGGAATGGGCTTACAGATGCCATTTGGAGGATATGACAAAAGGTCACCAGAGATGGGCTTAAATATTCCATCCGGAAGATATAACGGAGAATCATCGAAGATGGGCTTAAAGATGCCATCTAGAGGATGTTTATTTCCCCTTGATATTCCTTTGATGAGAATTCCTGTTCCTGTCATTGAGGAGGAATGTTGATCTCTGTCTTGGGAGAAATAGAATTTTAGGAGCTCCAGTTGTCTGTTACTCTACTGGGGAATTGTCTCTTAGTCGAGGAGGTGAAAGTGAAATGCTATCTGGTCGTGCTCCAGGATTTAGAGTGATTTGCTGAGGATAATAAGATTAACTGCTATTTGGTCGTGCTCCAGGTTTTATAGTGACTTACTGGGGAGATGATATTAAACTTTTTATCTGGTCGTGCTCCAGGATTTGCAATCTCAATTCTTATTTAGTCGTGCTCCAGGCTTCAGAACGAATTAGTGGTTATCCGGTCGCATCCGGGTTTCAACTTGAATTTAAGGCATACTAACATCCGGTCGTTTCCAGGCTTCAATAGTAATTGTCCGAGTAAACTGTTATCTGGTCTAATTCTAAGCTTCACAGTACCTCATACTGTTATCTGGTCGTGCTCCAGATTTCACAGTGTCTCTTGCCATTATCTGGTCGTGCTCCAGACTTCACAACGTCTCATACCGTTATCTGGTCGTGCTCCAGGCTTCAGTAATTTGGGGAAATTAAGATATTATCCGGTCGATTTCTGGGCTTCATAGCTTGAATTTGATATATACCACTATATGGTTGATTCCAGGCTTCATAGTATTTTGTACTGTTATCCGGTCGTGTCCCAAGCTTCAGTAATTTAGAGAAATTAAGATATTATTCGGTCGATTTCTGGGCTTCATAGCTTGAATTTAAGATATACCACTATCTGGTCGATTCCAGGCTTTGTAGTATTAAGATATTATTCGGTCGATTTTCGGGCTTCATAGCTTGAATTTGAGATATACCACTATCTGGTCGATTCCAGACTTCATAGTATTTTGGAGAAATTAAGATATTATCCAGTCGATTTTCGGGCTTCATAGATTTTTAAACTGGAATAGAAATCTTACTATTGATTTGACTGAACCGGGGAAAGGTCTTGAGTTGTCTTCAACTGGGAGAGAAATCTTAGTATCAATTTGACTGAACCCGGGAGAGGTCTCGGATTAACTTTGACTGGAATAGAAATCAGGATAATCTTAGCGGCGATTCGGCTGACCCAGACGAAAGTCTTAGAACATATTTAACTAGAATAGAAACCTTAGTGCCGGTTTGACTGGACCAGAGAAAATCTTGAAAAGTGTTGGAATATCTTCAACTGGAATAGAAACCTTGGTGTCGGTTTGATTGAACCAGAGAGAACTTATGAGAACTTGATTGCATATCTCCCTGAAAGGTAAAGAGTTAGTCGTATGTAATGTCATGATGTATGAAATGTATTGAGTAATGATGTTCTCAAAATAAATGAGATTGTGCTGTATAATATGTATGCACATGCCATGATGTATGGATATGCAATGCTATTGTGATATTCTCTAGCTGGGGGAAATAAATCCTGAACTACTGCTGGAGAGTATAAGGAGTTGAGTTCTTTGTTTTCGCTATTGATAGCGACCGAAGATGATTAGCTGGAGATTTACATCCATTCTGCTTGAGAATATTCTGCCGGGAGAGACTCTGTCTGAGAACAATCCTGCAGGGAATGACTCTATGGGGAAGAGAGATACTATGTTGGAAGATCTGTTGATTTGGAGAAATAAACTCAGCTGGGGATGAACTTCCATTGCTGGAGAGAAGAGCTCTGTTGGAGATTGAGCTTCCGTTGTCAGAGAAATAAACTCTGCTCGGGAGATGGCTTTATAAACTACTCATGGTTATAAAACTCGGTTGGGGAATACAGACCATAGCTTTCTGAAAGAACCTGCTGGGGAAGGAATTCCTGCTTGGGGATACGGAGGTCGGACCTTGGTTGTCTCGGCTCTATGTGGAATATAGGTATCACTGGCTTGTATGTGATAGTGACTTCGCTTCCAACTGTCTCTGCCCCTTGTACCATGCTGGAAAAAGTACATGCAGAGATTTTGTGGATGGATCTATGTCGTGATTGTACTTGAACATGTATTTAATGAGTGTCAGGATGACATCCTTCTCTGGATCGTATCTGAACCGTACTTGAAACATGTGTTGAATGAGTGTCAGAATGACATCCGTCTCTGGATCGTATCTGAATTGTACTTGAAACATGTGTCGAATGAGTGCCAGAATAACATCCATCTCTAGATCGTATCTGAACTGTATTTAGAGGAGAATCTGGAGTAAGTATCAGGATGACATCCGTCTCTGGATCGTACCTGAACTGTTTCTAGAAGAGAAATCTGGAATAAGTACCAGGATAACATCCGTCTCTGGATCGTACCTGAACTATTTCTAGAAGAGAAATCTAGAATAAGTACCAGGATAACATTTGTCTCTGGATCGTACCTGAACTATTTCTCAATGTATTAAAATCTTGAATAAGTAGCAGAATGACATCCATATCTGGATCATATCTGAACCATTTCTCGATGTATGAAAATCTTGAATAAGTAGCAGAATGACATCCGTATCTGGATCACATCTGAACCTTTTCTCGATGTATGAAAATCTTGAATAAGTAGCAGAATGACACCCGTATCCGGATCGTATCTGAACCGTTTCTCGATTCTGGTGCTCTTGATGAATGTTGATCAAGGTATAAGTCTTCCACTGATATACAGGTGACGGGACATAGTCGTACATTTTAAATCCCTAACTTTTTCCTGGACCGCCCTTTCGGGTTTTCAGTCCACTGGGATACCTTTTTTCCCAAGCCACCTTTTCAGGTTTTCGACTTGTCGGGTGTACATATTTTTTTTTGTATATCCCTAACTTTTGCCCGAACCCTTTTGGTTCGTCGGGATTCCCTTATTTTTGCCTAGGTGTGTCAACTTAGCGGGTCTTTTTTTCATGCGTAGTATTTTATGACTATGTCCATGCTTTCCGGATGTAGAGAGTTGTCACTGTCCATAGTGTTGTGTTGTAGTACTATCAAAAATGTTTTCTTGATGGCACATGATTCGTTGCTGGAACGCGTGCGTAATGCCCCAAGCGATTCAGATGGAGATCTGCCTCTGGTTATTTGGAACTTTTGGAGAGACTGCCCCAGGTGTGTTTAGACATCATGTCATGCCCCTTGCTTATGGAAGACCTGTTATTGGAAGTGTCTTTCCCGCTGAGGTGATTTTGTCCATTGAGAGGATGTCTGTTCATTGAATATCCATTGTGCGGATTTCTCTGTTGTCAAACAATTAGTCATATGCAAACAATGTCATTTAAAGAATGCAAAACTCATGTCTGTCTTGAAACTTTTTTTTTTAAAATGTGTTTTGTGTATTAAAACGAAATTTGCAAGAATGTGATATCAACTCAAGATTCGTAACAAAGCCTACATGAGTCAGGATACCTTTGTAACAGTATGCTCTCAAACTAACCCATGCTTTAGCTAGGACTTTTAAGGGTTATAACCTGGCCTGGTTCACGGTTCAAGAAACAAAGGATAAAGGCTCAAATTTTATTTGTACCCAACCCGCTCTTCGTGATGTTCTTCAATCCTATGCTCAGTTAATTGCGCGTTTAGATCTTGATTGAGTCTGGAATCTTTGCTCTGATACTTGGTGATGATTTAGAAATTGAACATTTGTTTTGAAAAGGCAGTCATTTTTGTAATCTTGTTTTTGTCGAGGATTTCTAGTAACCTCTTTTTTTGGTTTTCGTTATCCCTTCTTTTGCCTGAACTGTTTCTTTTGTGATTACAGTCAGCGGGGTGCCCCAATTTTCTCTTAAGTCTCCTTCATAGGTTTTGACTTAATGGGCTTTTATTTCGAGAAATAATGACTGTCTGTCTTGACGATTATACGAAACCATCACCGTCTTTTATTTTGGAAGGACGTCTTCAGCCATTCATTATGTACGAAGCGGCAGATTGTGACTGAATGGACCTCTGAATTAACTGAGAAAACTACCCTGCCCCATGTTATGATTAAGGATTTTAATTTGTGCGAAAAGAAAAACTCCTACTTCTTTGGCTCGAAGGGGTTGACTAGGGATTATCTTCCTTATAACTCCACTGTTTAGGATTTGAGACAACGCTTGTACATCTCCACCGGGGTCTGTTCAAAAGCATACTGTAGAGATTATGGTATCATTTTCGTCATCCTCCATCTAAGGCTTAGAGTTTTTTAATCGAGAGTTGAATATCACAAAAGGAAAGAAGAACGCATTTTTGAAATAGTGAATATGAATGAATTGATTCAAGACAAACATGTGTAATGCATTAATGAAATAATAAAGTTTGATATGAATAAATGTTCAGACAAATCAAAAGAAATTTACACATTGAAAATTCTAATGAACGAAAAAGTCTTCTTGTGAGAACTTGTCACTTCAGATGGTATGCCTTGGAGGGATGGCAGAAGAACTCAGCCTGACCGTCTTGTGCGAATTCTAGGGCTCTTTCATCAATCAGGTCTTGAATTTTATTTCTCAACGCCCAACATCTGTTGGTGTCATGTCCAGGACTGTTGGAGTGGTACGCACATCTTGCATTTGGATTGTACCTTGGGGAGGCTATGTGTTGTACCCCAAAATTTGCCCTCCCATTTTCTTCAAGATTTGCTAAGAGCATGCTTCAAAATCTCCCAAGGGTTGCACAGTCCAATGGCCTCCTAACAGTCAAAAATTAGGGTTTTGGTTCTGGCAAAGAAGTTGAGGTTTCCAAGGGTCCAATCAAGTCCCACATGCCTATAAACATTGTCAAGCATCCTCATGCCAAGTTTCAAGACTCACAACACCAGATTGCACAGTCAAAAACCCTAATTACCCAACAGTCAACTACAGGGGCAAAATGGTCATTTGACAGTCAAAAGTCAAAAAATTTGGTCAACATCTTATTTTGAAGCCACAAACATCATTTGATCAATTCTTGATCATGATTCTCAAGGCATGACTCAAAAAGTCTCAAGATGCAAAAGTTTCTATTTTTGGACAGTTGAAAAAGTCAACTGCAAATTGACCAAGGCATAACTTCCACATGGTTTATCAGAAAAATTCCATCCAAGCTCATTTTGAAGAGAATGACATTTCCTAAAACTCCTCTTCACACTTCAAGTCCAAGAAATGCTCTCACAAAAAGTTATCAATCTCAACATTATAGGTCATTTTCAAAAGTCAACAAAAAGGCACTTTAAGTCAAAGACCATAACTTGAGATTGGGAAATCAAAATGCCATGGGACCAAAGGCATTGGTTAAAGGACTTCAAGACCTTTCCAAAATGTCCAAGAACATGATCAAAGCTTAAAAATTGAGCAAGATATGCCTTGTGGAAGTTTGGAAATATTTGGGAATTTTGAAAAGTCAACTTTGCTTCAAATGCCTCAAAAATGCTAATGGGCCTCAATTTCTTCCATGAAACATTATCCAAATGCTATGCACGACCCATTGACATCCAAGGGAGTTATTTTATCATGTTTGATTAATTATTTGAATTATTATTATTATTAATTCACTTAATTAAAATTAAATATGACAAAAATAGCAAATCACACCTTTCAAATCTTTTTATGCAGCATTTTCATCCATCATGACCTCAAGATTTCGTGCACATTCAAAAAGGAAAGATTCTATGCAATTGGCAATGGTTTGATGGCAAAAAGGATTGAAAAAGATCATGGAAAATAAAATATTGAAAAGCATTAAAATAATGGATTTTGGGCTGACTTTTAACCTAATTCTATTCACACATATATGCACAACTGAAACCTAGGCCAAAGAACACAGAAGCTGCACTGAGAATAGGAGAACAAACTTGCATTTTTTTCACAAAAAAGTCAAAACTATTTTCATAGCTAGAGGGTGATTCAAGGCCTCAAGACTATTCCACAAGCTTGCCAAGACTACCAGGAAGCTTTTGCAATCGATACCAACCTTCCATACTCAAGGAAATTGGTATAACCGAGTCACCCTGTTCATAAAATTTTGCATATTCGTGTTTGCATTTTCATGCTATATTAATGTCTTCTAATGATTGATTTACACTAAGATGATTGTTCTGAAGCTAATGGCATGCTTTGATTAAACTAATATTTCCTGTATCAAAAATCACCATTAACGATTGCTAGGGTTGCAGAAGCTTTGAATTGGGGCTTTCCCCATATGGAAAAATTGGGCCACCAAACTTGTACCACTGGATTCAGAACGTCCAAACGAATCAATTTCCCCCATCGCGCCCTTTTTATATTTGCATATGACCTATTCGCTATTTTTCAGATTTGAGTTTAGTGGGGGTTTAAAACCCCCGCTATCCATTTGTTAATTTCAGGCAAACGAAGAAGAAGGTGGACATGTCCATACGTGACTGGGAAATTCAAATCATTCGCGCGTGTTTTTGTTTTCTACCACTAGCGTTTGTTCTCTCTCATAATAATCACGTCCCACTATAATATCAAGATAACGCGTTGGCTCAGCTGGTTGGTGTGTTGTCCTTCAGGTATTGGGACCTGGGTTCGATTCCCAGGTCCCCCACTTATTCATATATTTTTTCTTAATGTGCTTCTGTGCAGCCTTCATTCCAAGGACCATCATGAAGCCTCACCATCTAGCTTGCCACGCGCCCAGAAGCCTTAATCTGATGGCCATCACAAGCAGTCCACCATGTACGCTGGTCAAACGTCCCACACACAAGCGCCAGAAAGTCAAAAAGGCCTGGTTCAATGGGCCAAATTCCTTGCATTAACCTCCAAGTTTGGGCCAGATACCCCCCTGCTGTTTACATTCTATTCCTCTTTCTAATTTTATTTTCTTCTTTTCAATTCTTTTTCTTATTTATTTTAATTACTTAGTTAATTCACAAAAAATAATTTTTATAACACCAAAAATCAGAAATCATGAAAATAAAATATGTTTATTTAATTTTTAATTCATTAATAGTTTTGTAAATAAATTTTAATAATCAAATTAGTTAATTTTAGGTTTTCAACTTTAATGTTTTTTTCTTAAATAAACTAAAAATGTAGAAATTAGGGTTTTAGCATTTTTATCCTTTTCTTAATAAATAACTTTTTCTCCTTATTTTTATTATTATTTATTAATTTATTTTGTAAAAAACTCATATAATTAAATAATTAGTAAATTAGGTCAAAACTTAAATATTTTCTTTAATAATTAAAAACAATTTAGAACTAGGGTTTTATTTCTAATCTTGATTAATTTCCTTTTATTTTCATAAATACAAAAAAGCATAAAAAACAATTTCTTTTCTTATTAAATCTTTAATTAACTTTCAATTTCGATTTAATTTCTTTAAAGGGTCCAACGCCCTCGCATACTCGATTCTAAATTCTTTTCGCGCGTTTATTTTTATTTCCTTTTTAAATATAATGTAATTGCCCCAAAGCTTTGTAATAGTAATTAGGACTCCATTTATTTTCCGCATTTTATTCAAATCGGGTCTTTGTTAATTTGGCGATGTATAGACCCGCGCCTTGTAATAGCGTAGGACTTTTATTTTCTGCATTTTTTATTTTCGCACCTTTTAACTGCTAATCACATGAAAGAATGAATGGCCCAAATAAAATCAAAGCGTAGCTCACCCAATGCATGATCAAGATAAAACATAACTGAAAATAACACACAATTCACACACCACTCTTAGGGTACGCCTCACTGTTGCCTTGCCCCTCGAAACGTGGTCGTCGAGTATAGGACGTTTTAGTAAGTCCTCATGTCCATGAACATGGCATGAGGGTAGCTTCTAAGGTGTCCTACTGTTGCTCTGGTGACCACACTGTCCCTAACCCTCGAATTGACCCGAACACCTCCAACGGTGGTGCTACCTACCTCTCAATGGTGGGATGGCACTACCTTAAGGACATTTACACAGCCTAATTCCTTAGGGTAGGTAGATGACTCGTAGATACTTGCTCTAATTCAAAACAAATCAAAAACTCTTTTCACACCGACACTTTTCAAAAAGCTTTCAAAAACAACTTTTCAAACACTCTTGAGGACTGATACAAGAGTCGATCTGAAACTTTAAACGAAACTTTTTCAAACCCACTCACTTTGAAAAGCAAACAAACATTTTGAAAACACAAATGAGCAAGTATCTAAGAGCCCGTGGATAACCACGGATAGAAAGGGTGCTAACACCTTCCCTTTCTATAAATCTACCTCACGAACCGAGAAACTATCTCATAAGGAATTTTGCTGTACTTTTGTCCTTTCCATGTTGGAGAAAATAAAAGACGGTGGCGACTCTTGCTTCCGCGACATTTCGCGAACCAGCGTTAAACAGTCAGTTCCAGATCCACCGATCACAGAACTGGCGACTCTGCTGGGGAATATCTTATAAAGTGAGGTGTACCTTAGGATAGTTCATAACTGTGTTTTCAATTGCTTTGACTTGTTTGCTTTATTATTATGGGACTGTCTTGGGAGTTCTGTAGATCCTAACCCGGATCTGGGGATACCTTCTTAAAAAGTAGCAACAAGGCTGTGAGGGAACTGTGCGGGGTATACTGACATGGTTGAAACAGTCTGCTACGTTGATGTGGAACTTTGGTGTGTACCGGTAACCCTTGAGTTCAGTCAAGGAGAGTACGGGGCCTCCGCGTGGTGTCGTGAAGCATCAACTGACCTTAGGAACCTTAATTGAACCATCTTGGCCTCTTTAGGGTAGTGAGATAACTGACTTTGGTGCAGTCTGAGGTTGGTTGATACTCGATACTACACTCAATTGAGGGTTGCTTTCCTGGAATATTTCGGTTGCCAGTTCAGTGGCTAAATCGAAACGATGAACAATGAAAGCAATCCAGTGATATTGGGACCCTTAGAACCCGGTTACTTCTGATAGGACAGGTTGAGCCCACCAACTTCAAGAGGGTAATACCCAGACCCCATGCTGGCCTAAACTCTAAGGGTTGTGGTGTGACTTGTGTGCCTTACTATGTTTGCTCTTGTGAATATTCGTGGTGTGTTTAATCATAGCATCATAACATCATACAGCATCATATGCATTGGCTAACCATTTCAGGGGTTCGAATCTTCATCTTTGTTCTTGTTTTGTAGGACATGGAAACTGTTCGCAGAAAGACAATTCAGATCAGCCTTGTAAGGATCCCTCCTCAACTTAAGGAGCTTATATCCAGGATTCCCGAGAGCTCTTCATTCAGTGAGAGACATGGAAGACTCATCAGCTTGGTCAACACCAACATTGAGGAAGATATGATAAAGGTCCTGTTCCAGTTCTTTGACCCTCTCCACCACTGTTTTACTTTCTTGGATTATCAACTGGTGCCTACATTGGAAGAGTTCTCCCGACTTCTGAAGATCCCTATCCTTGATCAACTACCCTACAACGGTACGGAAAAGGAACCCAAGCTTGAAGAGATTGCTAAAGCCTTACACCTACAATCATCTTACCTCAAGGGACATTGGGAAGTTAGAAGTGGTATCAAAGGGTTCTTAGCCAGGTTTCTGTTTGAGAAGGCCCAAGAATGTTGGAACTCCCTTGACCTACAAGCTTTTGAAGAAGTGGTGGCCCTCCTTGTCTATGGTTTGGTGTTGTTCCCTAATCCAGATCAGCTTATAGATATCAGTGCTGTCCAGATCTTCATGTCCAGGAATCCTATACCTACGTTGCTGGGGGACATCCTTCACTCATGTTACACTCGAACCATGAGAAAAAGAGGTGTCCTTATGTGCTGTAATCCTCTCCTGGGAAGGTGGTTTATTTCACACCTTCCGCAATCAGTTTTGAAGAATGAGCGGGGCTTGAGATGGTCACAACGATTGATGACTCTTACGCATGCTGATATACATTGGTGCTCTCGGTCCAGAGAGGATGTCACTATCATTGATCATTGCGGGGAGTACCCTAATGTTCCTTTACTTGGAATCAGAGGACGTATTACTTACAACCCGTGCCTGGCTTTGAGACAGTTTGGTTATGCTCGGAGGGATGGCCCTCATGACATGCTAATTCCTGACATAGTTTTTGACTTCGACAACGATGCACAAGGACTTCGCCAGAGATTTATCAGAGCTTGGAGGATGCCAAGTAGGATAGACAGCAAGACCCTGGGGCACAGGAATTCCATCCCGTTGGAGCCTTATCTCAAGTAGGTACGAGCCCGCTCCCAGAAGTTAGTAATGCCTTATCCTCATGTTCTCCCTGTGATCAAAGAGCCAGTCTTGGAAGGAGAGGTGTCCTACACCATTCAGCATCCTGACATGCCCACGTCCTGGGAAGAGATGCAGAAGAGCTGGATCCAGCTTAAGGAAGAACGGAATTCTCTTGAGACCAGTCTACATGCTAGTGAAAAGAGGGTCTTGGAGCTCACCCGCCTACTGCACGAGGAGAGGAATCTCAACACCTACATTGCTCCGAAGAGGATGCGTAGTGTCTTTTGGGATTGATTTGCTTTGTAATGTGCGCCCATGAGGCTTTGATGTACTGAACAATTATTTCCTTAATGATAACGTGTGTTCCTTTTTGTTTACAACAAATTTGAACATTCGAACCCTTGAATGCATTGCATAAACACATATCATTCATCATATGCATAGCAGGTACTCTTCTTTTCAGGTTGCTTATTGTTCTTCGCTGTTTATTTCAGCATCATGAACCCTGAATCATCTACTGAGCTGTCTATCAAGGCCCTTCAGGCGCAGAACGCACAATTTCAGGAGCTGATCATGGGTTTGGCTCAAGGTCAAGAAGAGCTGAAGGCTTTGCTCCTGAAGAAGGAGAAGAAGAAGAAGAGAATTGTTATATTCAACTCGGGCCGGAGGTTTGGTAACACTCTGCAGAATGAGGAAGCTTGTTCTTCTGTAGGCAAAGACAGTCCCCAGGGGGGAAGGGCTCCAAGTCCGGTAGTCTCTAACAACGAGACTGATTTTAATGAGGAACAGTATCCTCCAGCTAAAGACCGGTACAAGCAGTTGGAAGACCGACTGAACGCCATGGAAATTCAACAAGTGCCTGGTTTGGATTTCGGAGATTTGGGTTTATCTTCTGGTGTGATCATTCCTCACAAGTTTAAAGCACCATCTTTCACAAAGTATGACGGGGCGTCCTGCCCTAAGCTGCACCTCAGATCTTATGTGCGGAAGATTCAGCCGTACACAGTGGATAAGAACTTGTGGATCCACTTCTTCCAGGAGAGTCTTTCAGGGACTCATGTCGAATGGTTCTATCAGCTGGATGGAACCAAAGTTCGTAACTGGGAGGAGTTGGCTACTGCTTTTTACAAGCAGTATCAATATAATGCTGACCTTGCTCCTACACGTACCCAACTCCAGGGTATGTCGCTAGGATCAGGCGAAGGTTTTAAAGAGTATGCGCAGAAGTGGAGGGATCTGGCTGGCAGGGTGCAGCCTTCGTTAACAGACCGTGAGTTAGTGGATATGTTCTTGGGGACCCTCTCCGGGCCATTCTTCAATAATCTTATCGGTAATTCATCTGCAGGGTTCACAGACCTTATCCTGACATGGGAAAGGATTGAGGCTGGTATGAAGTCCGGAAAGATTCAGAAAGGTGCGTCTTCAAGTGCTGAGAAGAAACCTTTTAAGAAGGAGGCCAGTGCCGTGTATGGGCCTAGGAGGCAAGATAAACCAGAGCGCCGCCAATCTGTCAACGCGATAGTGATTGCAAAGCCTGCTGCCGCTCCTCGGCAAACTAATCAACCAAGGGGTGAAAGACCCAGAAGAGAATTTACCCGACTGAGTATGACCTTGTCACAAATCCTGCCGCAACTGTTATCAACCAACTTGGTGACTGTCAGGGAGGCCCCGAAGGTTGTGAATACTGCTTCTCCTAAGTATAATCCAAATGCCCGCTGTGCTTATCACTCCGATAGCCCGGGGCATTCTACTGATGATTGCTGGGCCTTAAGAAACAAGGTGCAAGACCTTATTGATGCAAAGGAGGTACAGTTTGAGGCACCTGAGAAGCCCAATGTAGTGACAGCTCCCCTGCCTGACCATAGAGTGAATGCTATCAGGGATGATGACGAAGTGGAAGAATCTGAGTTCAACAGCTGGATTTATCTGACGGCCGACAGTGGACTTAGCAATTGGACTGCAAGAGACAACCTACCTGTTACTTTTGTTACGCAGTAATGAATTCCTTTGTTTTTGTTATTTGTAATAAACAATGAATTAAAACTTTATGGCCCGGTGTCTTACCCGGGGCACCATTGGCTTCATTTGTGAGGGCTTATAACTGTCATTTCCATATATCATGAATAAAGATCTTGGACGTTTTTTAGCATTTCAAATCTTGTGCTCTCTTTCTTTCTTTCCTTCTTTATATATTGCAAAACAGCTGTATTTACACACACTCACCTACACAGGTTTCAATCCACTCTGGATCTCACTGGTAATGACTCTGCTACTGCCAGTTATGACTTCGAAAATTCGATCAACTTAGCCGAAGACGAAGGTGAAGATGATTGCGAAGTGCCTGGTGAGCTTGCAAGACTGTTACTCCAGGAAGAGAGGGCAATTCAACCACATGAAGAGCCAGTGGAAATGATAAATCTGGGTACTGAGACAGATAGGAAGGAGGTTAAGATTGGTGCCAATTTGGAGCTCAGCGTAAAACAACGGTTGACTCAGATGTTACATGATTATGTGGAAATCTTCGCTTGGTCCTACGAAGACATGCCTGGGTTGGATACCGACATTGTGGTCCATCATTTGCCTACCAAGGAAGACTGCCCTCCTGTTAAGCAAAAGGTCCGCCGTATGCGTCCAGAGATGTCTGAGAAGATCAAAGCTGAGGTTATGAAACAGTTTGATGCTGGGTTTCTTGCAGTGACTTCTTATCCTCAGTGGGTTGCTAATGTGGTTCCGGTACCGAAGAAGGATGGTAAGGTCAGAATGTGTGTTGACTACAGGGATCTGAACAGGGCAAGCCCCAAGGATGACTTCCCCCTACCTCACATTGACGTTCTGGTTGACAATACTGCTCAGCACCAGGTGTTCTCCTTCATGGATGGCTTTTCAGGTTACAATCAGATCAAGATGGCTCCTGAAGACATGGAAAAGACTACCTTTGTTACTCAGTGGGGCACCTTCTGCTACAAGGTCATGCCATTCGGGTTGAAGAATGCTGGGGCAACCTACCAACGTGCCATGTTTGATTTATTTCATGACATGATCCATTATGAGATTGAAGTGTATGTCGACGACATGATTGCAAGGTCCCAAACTGAGGAGGAACACCTTGACCATCTGCAGAAACTGTTTGACCGTTTGAAACTGTACAAGCTGAGGTTGAACCCAAACAAGTGCACCTTCGGGATTAGATCTGGAAAGTTGCTAGGCTTCATCGTAAGTAACAAGGGTATTCAAGTGGACCCTGCCAAGGTTAAAGCCATTCAAGAGATGCCGGTTCCCAAGACAGAGAAAGAAGTCAGAGGCTTTCTAGGACGTCTGAATTACATTGCCCAATTTATCTCACACCTAACTGCTACCTGTGAACCAATCTTCAAGCTGCTGAAGAAAGATCAAGTAGTACGTTGGAATGATGAATGTCAGGCCGCTTTTGACAGAATCATGGAGTATCTCCAAGAGCCACCCATCCTTATGCCACCGGTTGAAGGGAGACCTCTGATACTATACCTGACAGTACTTGACAACTCAATGGGGTGTGTGTTGGGGCAGCATGACGAGTCTGGCCGAAAAGAGCATGCCATTTATTACCTTAGAAAAAAGTTTACCGACTGTGAGACCCGATACTCACTGCTCAAGAAAACTTGCTGCGCTTTGGTATGGGCTGCTCGCCGGCTGAGACAGTATATGCTGACTCACACTACCTTGTTGATCTCAAAGATGGATCCTATAAAGTACATATTTGAAAAGCCTGCTCTGTCTGGGAGAATAGCAAGATGGCAAATGATCTTGACAGAATACGACATCCAGTACACAACTCAGAAAGCTATCAAAGGAAGTGTATTGGCAGACCACTTGACACATCAGGCAGTAGACGACTATCAGTCAATGAACTTTGAGTTTCCGGACGAGAGCATCATGATTGTGACTGATTGTGAAGTACCTGGACCAGATGAAGGACCTGAGGAAGGATCCCGATGGTCTATGCACTTTGACGGAGCCTCCAACGCTTTGGGTAACGGTATCGGCGCTGTGATCATATCACCTCAAGGCACTCATACTCCACTCACTGCTCGACTATGTTTCAACTGCACTAATAACATGGCAGAGTATGAGGCATGCATCATGGGTCTTCAAGCTGCGATCGACTTAAGGATCAAGTTTCTGAGTGTCTTCGGAGATTCCGCTCTCGTGATCAATCAGATCAAAGGCGAGTGGGATATGAAACATCCTAACCTTATTCCTTACAAAGAATGTGCGTTGACATTGATTCCCCATTTCACAGAGATAACTTTTGAACACTTTCCGAGAGAGGAGAATCAGCTGGCGGACGCGTTAGCTACGATGTCTTCCATTTTCAAAGTCAAATGGGACAATGAAGCTCACCGGGTCATTATCTGGAAACTGGACGAACCGGCATACTGTTGTGATCTTGAGGCTGAGGTAGTGACTGAGAAACCTTGGTACCATGAAGTGAAGAGATACTTGGAAGCTCAGGAATACCCAGAAGGTGCATCTGTCAATGATAAGAAGTTTCTGAGAAGGTTCGCAGCGAAGTTCTTCCTTAGCAACGGCATCCTGTACAAACGAAACCATGATTCGACCTTACTACGTTGTGTGGATAAGACTGAAGCAGAAAGGATCATGGCAGAGCTACACGAAGGTACCTTCGGAACGCATTCCAGTGGACACACTATGACAAAGAAGATCCTTCGGGCAGGGTATTTCTGGTCCACAATGGAAGCTGATTGTTACCAACATTCTCGGACATGTCATAAATGCCAGATTTATGCAGATAAGGTGCATGTTCCTCCAGTCCCTCTGAATGTACTGAATGCACCTTGGCCTTTTGCAATGTGGGGCATAGATATGATCGGCGAGATTAAACCTACGACATCCAATGGGCATCGTTTCATCCTGGTAGCGATCGATTACTTTACGAAGTGGGTTGAAGCAGCTTCTTACGCCACTGTAACCAAGAATGTCGTGGCACGGTTCATTCGGCACAACCTGATCTGTCGATACGGCGTCCCAGAAAGAATCATTACAGACAACGGCACCAATCTTAATAACAAGATGATCATTGAGCTCTACGAGCAATTTAAGATACATCACCACAACTCTTCTCCTTACCGGCCGAAGATGAATGGGGCTGTAGAAGCAGCAAATAAGAATATCAAGAAAATTGTGCAGAAGATGACAGTGACCTATAAAGATTGGCACGATATGTTACCGTTTGCTCTACATGGGTATCGTACCTCAGCAAGGACGTCAACCGGGGCAACTCCTTTCTCCTTGGTCTACGGCATGGAGGCAGTCTTACCGATCGAAGTGCAGATACCCTCTCTCCGGATAATGAAGGATGCAGATCTGAGCGAAGATGATTGGATCCAGACACGACTTGATCAGTTAAATCTAATCGACGAGAAGAGACTCACTGCTATTTGTCATGGTCAGACGTACCAAAAACGGATGATCAGAGCATTTAACAAGAAGGTCAGACCACAAGAATATCAAGTTGGGGATCTGGTAATCAAGCGCATCATCCTTCCTCAGAGTGATCCAAGGGGAAAATGGACCCCTACGTACGAAGGGCCATTTGTGGTTAAACATGTGTTCTCAGGAGGAGCCATGATTCTAACTACCATGGATGGTGACGACCTTCCTCACCCCGCCAATGCAGACATAGTAAAAAGATACTACGCATGATAAAAGACCCGCTAGGTTGACATACCTAGGCAAAAATTAGGGCTTCCCGACAAACCAAAAGGGTTCGGGCAAAATGAGGGATGAAATGAAAAAAAATCTGTACACCCGGCAAGTCGAAAACCTGAAAAGGCGGCTTGGGAAAAAATGGGTATCCCGGTGGACTGAAAACCCGAAAGGGCGGTCCAGGCAAAAGTTAGGGATAAAGTGTAATACTATGTCTCATTGGATCACTTTGCATCCAGAATCCGGTATCAACATCAAGTTCAAAAGGCATCAATCAATCAGCTTCATCTTCAGCTAGGTCATCAAGTGATGAGACGCTCGAAGATATAAAGGCGATAGCAGAGTTGGAATCCAGTGGGATCATTCTTTTCACATAGCTGTTTCGTTTTCCTTTTTCACAAAATTGTATAAACTCTTTTATTCGGCGGCGTTCTCCTACTAGGACGTCAGCCTCTTGTACATAAACGCCTATTTACAGGCAAATTCAAAAATCAATATAAATTCACTTTCCAGCTAAAATTGCCAATTGTTTTTCCTTTTTCTGTTTTGTTTTGCGAAGAACGTCCAAGGTTCAATTTGTGATATATGCATTTGACAATAATTGCTAACTCATAAATGTTTGCATACGAAACAAAGGATCAATTACAGGTAACATTAGAAACAGGGGCAGTAATGAGTTGTCTAAGCGATCTAATTGCTCTATCCACCAAGGTACCAAGGTAAATTCAGCTGAAGAATATAACCAAGATATCTTAACTCCCCAGAGAGTGAGTCAGCAAGTCAATGCACTCTCCCCAAGCAAAGCTATACTATCAGCCTTAAGGAAGTTGGGTATCCTCCAGCAGATCTCAACATTCCCCAGCAGAATATACGAGCATTCTTAACAAGCATCCCCGGCAGTCTTGATCTAAGATGGTTCCCCGGTGGTATACCAGACATTCAGCGGAGCCACTTCCCCAATATATCTCAAAAATTCCCCAGGAGAGTCCAGTCTGAAAATTTCCCCAGGAAAGCTGAATCATCTCCCCAACAGGAAGCTTATCCCCAATAGATTCTGGAAGCCTCCCCCCTGCAGAGCATGAACGCGTCCCCCAGCTTTATTCAAAGGTTATTTCCCTACCAGGATATAACTAGGTTATCCTCAGCCAAAAGCCACGGAAAGACCGGCCTCGGCGAAGTCTTTTTATCCCCAGCAGAGTCTATTAAAACTTCCAACATAACAACAGTATCCCCAGCAGAGTTATCATCAACATCTCAACAGAGTACCTCTCTCCCCACAGAGTATTGTTCCCCAGCAAGATCGCTAGAGTATAATTCTCCCCGCAGAAGTAATCCATTCGCCAAGTTTATTCCCCAACGGAGTCATCTTCTCCTGCCGGTATTCTTGCAACCATCACTCCCCAGTGGAAACAAAAAGCTCTATATCAGCCCAGGATGTGACTTCCCGGCACCCGTCAAGGATTTATTTTTCTGAGACGAAAACATACATTCATAAACATCGCATTTCCATACATTATAGCATGCATATACGCATCATGAACATATAATCTCATCACGCATGTCATACATCATGACATCGCACACAACTAACGTTTTGTCTTTTCAGGGCAAAGGCTAATACCAAGATGATTACCATCAACGGCCGCAACTAAAGATCTGATTCCTGTATCTCGCCAGGGTGTATCTGTTGACGATCGATTCCAGACCCGATTCCTGTATCTTGCCAGGGTGCGTCTAAAGAGTTTGAGGATCCGATGCCTGTATCTTGCCAGGGTGTATCCGTTGAAGACTAACAATACCAGACCCGATTCCTGTATCTTGCCAGGGTGCGTCTGAAGAGTTTGAGGATCCGATGTCTGTATCTTGCCAGGGTGTATCCGTTGAAGACTAGCATTACCAGACCCGATTCCTGTATCTCTCCAGGGTGCGTCTGAAGAGTTCGAAGATCCGATTCCTGTATCTTGCCAGGGTGTATCCGTTGAAGACTAACAGTACCAGACCCGATTCCTGTATCTCGCCAGGGTGCGTCTGAAGAGTTCGAGGATCCGATTCCTGTATCTTGCCAGGGTGTATCCGTTGAAGACTAACAGTACCAGACCCGATTCCTGTATCTCGCCAGAGTGCGTCTGAAGAGTTCGAGGATCCGATTCCTGTATCTTGCCAGGGTGTATCCGTTGAAGACTAACAGTACCAGACCCGATTCATGTATCTTGCCAGGGTGCGTCTGAAGAGTTTGATGATCCGATGCCTGTATCTTGCCAGGGTGTATCTGTTAAAGACTAACAATACCAGACCCGATTCCTGTATCTCGCCAGGGTGCGTCTGAAGAGTTCGAGGATCCGATTCCTGTATCTTGCCAGGGTGTATCTGTTGAAGACTAACAATACCAGACCCGATTCCTGTATCTTGCCAGGGTGCGTATGAAGAGTTTAAGGATCCGATGCCTGTATCTTGCCAGGGTGTATCCGTTGAAGACTAGCATTACCAGACCCGATTCATGTATCTTGCCAGGGTGCGTCTGAAGAGTTCGAGGATCCGATTCCTGTATCTTGCCAGGGTGTATCCGTTGAAGACTAACAGTACCAGACCTGATTCCTGTATCTCGCCAGAGTGCGTCTGAAGAGTTCGAGGATCTGATTCCTGTATCTTGCCAGGGTGTATCCGTTGAAGACTAACAGTACCAGACCCGATTCCTGTATCTTGCTAGGGTGCGTCTGAAGAGTTTGAGGATCCGATGCCTGTATCTTGCCAGGGTGTATCCGTTGAAGACTAACAGTACCAGACCCGATTCCTGTATCTTGCCAGGGTGCGTCTGAAGAGTTCGAGGATCCGATGCCTGTATCTTGCCAGGGTGTATCCGTTGACGACTAGCATTACCAGACCCGATTCCTGTATCTTGCCAGGGTGCGTCTGAAGAGTTCGAGGATCTGATGCCTGTATCTTGCCAGGGTGTATCTGTTGACGACTAGCATTGCCGGACCCGATTCCTGTATCTTGCCAGGGTGTGTCTGATGAGTTCGAGGATCTGATGCCTGTATCTTGCCAGGGTGTATCCGTTGAAGACTAGTAGTACCAGACCCGATTCCTGTATCTTGCCAGGGTGCGTCTGAAGAGTTCGAGGATCTGATGCCTGTATCTTGCCAGGGTGTATCTGTTGACGACTATTTTCTCCAAGACTCGATTCCTGTATCTCGCCAGGGCACGTCTGAAGAGTTTAAAGATTTGATTCCTGTAACCATCCAGGACACATCTACATAAAAAGTTTGAAGAACAACTCCTGCAACAGGCCAGGTAATTATCTTTCTTTTTTCAGGTACGCAAGTTCTCGCTAAGGAATCTCTTACGCGATCGACAACCTCCTGATGGCATCTATAAGCCCATCTCTCCCATCCATCAGTCTCCAAATGGCATCTGTAAGCCCATTCCACGCATCATACTGCTGACACTCTACTATGTGAGCGCAAATTTCTGGGCACTCTAGTGTTCAATCATCTTCCACCTTCGGATTACGAAAGGCACGCCAGCCAATCTACACCCTCAGGTTTAAGAAGATTGAACAGGGGCAACTGTTGTACCCCAAAATTTTCCCTCCCATTTTCTTTAAGATTTGCTAAGAGCATGCTTCAAAATCTCCCAAGGGTTGCACAGTCCAATGGCCTCCTAACAGTCAAAAATTAGGGTTTTGGTTCTGGCAAAGAAGTTGAGGTTTCCAAGGGTCCAATCAAGTCCCACATGCCTATAAACATTGTCAAGCATCCTCATGCCAAGTTTCAAGACTCACAGCACCAGATTGCACAGTCAAAAACCCTAATTACCCAACAGTCAACTGCAGGGGCAAAATGGTCATTTGACAGTCAAAAGTCAAAAATTTTGGTAAACATCTTATTTTGAAGCCACAAACATCATTTGATCAATTCTTGATCATGATTCTCAAGGCATGACTCAAAAAGTCTCAAGATGCAAAAGTTTCTATTTTTGGACAGTTGAAAAAGTCAACTGCAAATTGACCAAGGCATAACTTCCACATGGTTTATCATAAAAATTCCATCCAAAGCTCATTTTGAATAGAATTACATTTCCTACAACTCCTCTTCACACTTCAAGTCCAAGAAATGCTCTCACAAAAAGTTATCAATCTCAACATTATAGGTCATTTTCAAAAGTTAACAAAAAGGCACTTTAAGTCAAAGACCATAACTTGAGATTTGGAAATCAATATGACATGGGACCAAAGGCATTGGTTAGAGGACTTCAAGACCTTTCCAAAATGTCCAAGAACATGATCAAAGCTTAAAAATTGAGCAAGATATGCCTTGTGGAAGTTGGGAAATATTTGGGAATTTTGAAAAGTCAACTTTGCTTCAAATGCCTCAAAAATGCTAATGGGCCTCAATTTCTTCCATGAAACATTATCCAAAGGCTATGCACGACCCATTGACATCCAAGGGAGTTATTTTATCATGTTTGATTAATTATTTGAATTATTATTATTATTATTAATTCACTTAATTAAAATTAAATATGACAAAAATAGCAAATCACACCGTTCAAATCTTTTTATGCAGCATTTTCATCCATCATGACCTCAAGATTTCGTGCACATTCAAAAAGGAAAGATTATATGCAATTGGCAATGGTTTGATGGCAAAAAGGATTGAAAAAGATCATGGAAAATCAAATATTGAAAAGCATTAAAACAATGGATTTTGGGCTGACTTTTAACCTAATTCTATTCACACATATATGCACAACTGAAACCTAGGCCAAAGAACACAGAAGTTGCGCTGAGAATAGGAGAACAAACTTGCATTTTTTTCACAAAAAAGTCAAAACTGTTTTCATAGCTAGAGGGTGATTCAAGGCCTCAAGACTATTCCACAAGCTTGCCAAGACTACCAGGAAGCTTTTGCAATTGAAACCAACCTTCCATACTCAAGGAATTGGTATAACCGAGTCACCCTGTTCATAAAATT
Source organism: Vicia faba (assembly GCA_948472305.1). Classification (NCBI taxonomy): domain Eukaryota; kingdom Viridiplantae; phylum Streptophyta; class Magnoliopsida; order Fabales; family Fabaceae; genus Vicia; species Vicia faba. The sequence continues at coordinate 87,446,189 of OX451736.1, forward strand.
TTGCATATTCGTGTTTGCATTTTCATGCTATATTAATGTCTTCTAATGATTGATTTACACTAAGATGATTGTTCTGAAGCTAATGGCATGCTTTGATTAAACTGATATTGCCTATATCAAAAATCACCATTAACGATTTCTAGGGTTGCAGAAGCTTTGAATTGGGGCTTTCCCCATATGGAAAAATTGGGCCACCAAACTTGTACCACTGGATTCAGAACGTCCAAACGAATCAATTTCCCCCATCGCACCCTTTTTATATTTGCATATGACCTATTCGCTATTTTTCAGATTTGAGTTTAGTGGGGGTTTAAAACCCCCGCTATCCATTTGTTAATTTCAGGCAAACGAAGAAGAAGGTGGACGTGTCCATACGTGACTGGGAAATTCAAATCATTCGCGCGTGTTTTTGTTTTCTACCACTAGCGTTTGTTCTCTCTCATAATAATCACGTCCCACTATAATATCAAGATAACGCGTTGGCTCAGCTGGTTGGTGTGTTGTCCTTCAGGTATTGGGACCTGGGTTCGATTCCCAGGTCCCCCACTTATTCATATATTTTTTCTTAACGTGCTTCTGTGCAGCCTTCATTCCAAGGACCATCATGAAGCCTCACCATCTAGCTTGCCACGCGCCCAGAAGCCTTAATCTGATGGCCATCACAAGAAGTCCACCATGTACGCTGGTCAAACGTCCCACACACAAGCGCCAGAAAGTCAAAAAGGCCTGGTTCAATGGGCCAAATTCCTTGCATTAACCTCCAAGTTTGGGCCAGATACCCCCCTGCTGTTTGCATTCTATTCCTCTTTCTAATTTTATTTTCTTCTTTTCAATTCTTTTTCTTATTTATTTTAATTACTTAGTTAATTCACAAAAAATAATTTTTATAACACCAAAAATCAGAAATCATGAAAATAAAATATGTTTATTTAATTTTTAATTCATTAATAGTTTTGTAAATAAATTTTAATAATCAAATTAGTTAATTTTAGGTTTTCAACTTTAATGTTTTTTTTCTTAAATAAACTAAAAATGTAGAAATTAGGGTTTTAGCATTTTTATCCTTTTCTTAATAAATAACTTTTTCTCCTTATTATTATTATTAATTATTAATTTATTTTGTAAAAAACTCATATAATTAAATAATTAGTAAGTTAAGTCAAAACTTAAATATTTTCTTTAATAATTAAAAACAATTTAGAACTAGGGTTTTATTTCTAATCTTGATTAATTTCCTTTTATTTTCATAAATACAAAAAAGCATAAAAACCAATTTCTTTTCTTATTAAATCATTAATTAACTTTCAATTTCGATTTAATTTCTTTAAAGGGTCCAACGCCCTCGCATACTCGATTCTAAATTCTTTTCGCGCGTTTATTTTTATTTCCTTTTTAAATATAATGTAATTGCCCCAAAGCTTTGTAATAGTAATTAGGACTCCATTTATTTTCCGCATTTTATTCAAATCGGGTCTTTGTTAATTTGGTGATGTATAGACCCGCGCCTTGTAATAGCGTAGGACTTTTATTTTCCGCATTTTTTATTTCCGCACCTTTTAACTGCTAATCACATGAAAGAATGAATGGCCCAAATAAAATCAAAGCGTAGCTCACCCAATGCATGATCAAGATAAAACATAACTGAAAATAACACACAATTCACACACCACTCTTAGGGTACGCCTCACTGTTGCCTTGCCCCTCGAAACGTGGTCGTCGAGTATAGGACGTTTTAGTAAGTCCTCATGTCCATGAACATGGCATGAGGGTAGCTTCTAAGGTGTCCTACTGTTGCTCTGGTGACCACATTGTCCCTAACCCTCGAATTGACCCGAACACCTCCAACGGTGGTGCTACCTACCTCTCAATGGTGGGATGGCACTACCTTAAGGACATTTACACAGCCTAATTCCTTAGGGTAGGTAGATGACTCGTAGATACTTGCTCTAATTCAAAACAAATCAAAAAACTCTTTTCACACCGACACTTTTCAAAAAGCTTTCAAAAACAACTTTTCAAACACTCTTGAGGACTGATACAAGAGTCGATCTGAAACTTTAAATGAAACTTTTTCAAACCCACTCACTTTGAAAAGCAAACAAAAATTTTGAAAACACAAATGAGCAAGTATCTAAGAGCCCGTGGATAACCACGGATAGAAAGGGTGCTAACACCTTCCCTTTCTATAAATCTACCTCACGAACCGAGAAACTATCTCATAAGGAATTTTGCTGTACTTTTGTCCTTTCCATGTTGGAGAAAATAAAAGACGGTGGCGACTCTTGCTTCCGCGACATTTCGCGAACCAGCGTTAAACAGTCAGTTCCAGATCCACCGATCACACTATGTTGGGATTATGAGGAGGGTCCCTTAACATAACCAAATTGGCCTTCAACAGGCGTTGCAATGCTTGAGCCAATGACATGTTGATCTCGGTGAAGCGTCTTTCGGATGTATTCTTCTTATGCCGATTGCCCCGTTGTCGTTGGCGAGGTTATGGTTGGGCTGGTGATGTAGTAGCAATCTGGAAAGGTCTGTTCCTGACCAAACCAACCTCTTCTCTCACTGGGGGCTGATTAATGCCTTGATCCATAATTTTAACTGTTTGTTTCATGGATCTGCATCCATCTCGGTGAAGCTTGTTGAGGAAGGCTCTTAGCCCTTCTTGTCCTCGAGCTAAGTTTTGGATAAGAGCCATCTGCCCCAACATATGGATTATCATTGCTTCTACCTCAGCTTGCAGTTGTTCCAATTTTTCATCCTTGTTGTTTTCAGGACATTCCTTGGTCAGATTCCCGACGAAGAGTGTTTTCAGGTCTTCTTGCCCCTTGGATAGATTCAGGAGAAATTACTTGAACTGGGCATCTTGAGCTCGGAGATCTCTATTGTCTTGTTGGAGAGCCATTGCTGAAATAAACAGCGAGATCATGAGAGACCTGCTTTGAAACCTACTTATGCAATGATATGTATTATATATGTATGCAATGTTTTCAAAGATCTTGCAGGGTAAACAAGAAAATGTCAGAAGTTGAATTTTGCAGCTTTGATTGAAGAACTTTATATCGTTGAGAGTTCTTCTACGAGAGTCAAGCTCACCTTATCAAGTGGGTCATATCCCCTGACTCAAGTTGTTGAGTTTTGATCTTCTGACGACATTGGCTAGAGGAAAATAAATCCCCTTGCCCCTTGTTAGATGTCTGATTTATCATAACCTGCATCACAGGCCCTCGAGATCCTTGAAATGGTTAAGGAAATGTTAAGGCATGATGTTATGATGTGTATGCTATGCTTTTAAGCAAAGGTGTGAAGTGATGTAAGCAAGTAAACCCTACAATAAATCCAAGTTATTGGATAATAACTGTAAACAAAACCTGTAAGGAACTCATGTTGTCAGGTAATAAAACTCTGCAAGTAGTTCAAGTTGAAAGCACACAAGTCACGCAAACAACCTTGGGTTTAGGCTTGCATGGGTTTTAAGGTCATACCCTCTTGAAGCTGGATTGGTTCAACTTGTCCTATAAATATGTAACCGGGTTCTAAAGGGATCTCAATATCACCGATCTTTCCCCCAAGCCTTGTTCAATCGACGATTGACTCGTAACCAAACAAAACTCAGAAGTCAAACCTCAATGAGTGTAGCATCGAGTATCTATTGACCTTGGGAATACATCAAAGTCGGCTATCTCGCTACATCCTACTGGCAAAGTTGTGCAATTAAAGGTTCTAAGGTCAAGAGAAATGAATTAAATATGACCTAGATCCTAAGGTTTACCCCCACTTTATATTTTATTCCCCAGCAGAGTCGCCAGTTCTGTGATACGGTGGCAGAACCGACTGTTAATACTGGTTTTCATTTTTTGTTCCCAAATGTCACGGTAAGCAAGAGTCGCCACCGACTTTTATTTTATCCAATCAGGAAAAGGAAAAAGAACAGAAAAAACCTTTTTTGAGATGTTTCTGAGTACGGGGGGTAGATTATAGAAAGGGAAGGTGTTAGCACCCTTTCTATCAGTGGTTTTCCACGGGCTCTTAGGTACTTGCTCATTTTGAAAATTGCTTGTGTGTGCTTGTTTTGAAAATTTTTGTTTTACTTCGTATTAACCCTTGTTTCTGTCCTCGAGAGTGTTACGAAGTTGTTTTTGAAAAATTTGTTTGAAAAGTGTTGGTGTGAAAAAGTTTTTGTTTATTTGAGCAAATACCCAGGAACTAATCTACCTACTCGAAAAAGTCTATTCGTTTTTCTTTTAGACAATGCTATCCCATTATTTAGAAATAGGTAGCATCGTCGTTGGAGTTTTTTAGGGACATTCGAAGGCACAAATACGATCACAAAATCAATGTTAGGAAACGTTAGTAATCATCCTAAAGCCTTAAAGATCTTTTTCCGAGGCAACATCCGAATGGGTCATTTTAGATGTTTTGGGGCTACAGGACAACCACTAATAAACCCTATACTTCATGACCGTTTACCGAAGGCAACCAGAGTGGAGTAAACCCTAGGAGTGAGCATGTGCGAGTATAATTTTCAGTTAATTTATCTTTGCACATTTAGGGTTTTCTACCGTATTAATTTTCAGTTTGTCTTTCCATACAATCCTATTAACATACATCTAAGCAGTTTATAGTTTGCGGAAATAAAATGCGGGAAAGTTAAAAGTCCTAGCTATTACAAGGCTTTTGCAGATACATGATTATCTTGGACTGAAAATAAAGATGCGGAATTTAAAACCCTAATTACTATTACAAACTTGGAGCAGTTACAATAATAATAAAAAAGGAAATTAAAAAAAAATGCGCGCGGCGAATTAAATGCGAGAATAAATTAGGAAACCTAAAAAATCTAATTGAAAAAAATTTAGGTTATTTTTTGAGAAAAATTAGATTATGTACAAATTGAATCCTAATATTAAGTGATTTTAATTATAAAAAAGAATTAAATTGCCCTAATTTTGATTAAACTAATTAACTAAAGAAATAAAATATTTTATGAAAAAATAATTTTTGATGTTTTTGTGATTTTTGATTCAATAAACAAACTGATTTTTGTGTTATTTTTGTAAAAGGAAATAATTAATCAAATAATTAAAATAAAGGAAATAAAATAAAGAAAGAAAAGAAATTGGGCCTGTATTGTTGTTAGAAACTTGGGGGTGTGGAATGGAATTGTAAAGCCCTGAATTATAGGCTCATTTGCCCACGTGGGGATTCAGTGCAGCTGGCCTTCAGGAGATCCACCACGCGCCTGCATGCTTGAGGCGTTAGATCTGGCCAGGACATGATCTGATGGCGTGGATTTGAGGATGAATGATGGCTTTTTTGAAGGTGAGGCTCGCTGGATCTGGGACAAAGAAATTGGAAAATATAAAAACGTCAAATTCTGGGATCGAACCCATAACCCTTTGCTTCACCGCCTGCGCCTTTTCCATTTGTGTTGGGATGGTTAGTTGTACATATAATAACATAGATAAAATATAAAAGAAATAAAGTTCCTTGCTCAAAAACACGCGCCAATTTCAAATGGGCAAATAGTGTGCTGCCACCTCTTGTCTTCTTCCCCATAACTGTTGTTTTTTATATCAGCTTTTACCTACGGACAAAACTGTCACTAAAGGCTATAGTGACCGTTTTTATCCGTAGCTACATCCCTGCAAGATTCAAAAAAATAATACAAGCAAGATAAATCAAAACCAAAGGCATAGATCAGTTGCAAATCACGCCCTGAGTTCATTTGTATCCATAATTTGGTCTAATTTCGCCTCTACGGAGAGTCCCCAATTTGGGACCTTAAAACCCTAACAATGGCGTCGTGCCATTCCTGCATTTAAGCTCAGATTAAACCATCCAGAAACAATGCAAATATGCTAACAAGCGTGGATATGTGATCAAAACAAGTTTATAATGGGTAAATCAATAAGTTCGAGTTTGAGAAAAATATGCAAACCGTGGTACTGTAAGGGCACGATTCTTGATGTTTTTGGCCTTGAGGATGCTTGGAATAGCTTCAGAACACGTCCAGGAACAAATTTTTGGCTTTGGAATTACTTGAAACGGCCTATGGAATCAAAACCGACCTGTACTTTTTTGACAAAAAATTGAGTTTTGTTCTCTTGTTTTCACGATCAAAACCTTTTCCTTATGCTTTGGAAATGTTGTGTATATATCATAGAGTGATTTAGGTCAACAAAAACTGATCATATCTTTGCAAATTATGGAGATTTGATTTCATTCTTTACCTTGTATGATTTGTTTCCAAAATAGACCAAATTAAGATCTTTTCCAATCAATTAGATCTTGCACGAATTTTTTGATTTGCTAGCTATTCATGGACTCATAATATGCTCATAAAATCAAATCTTTGATTTTATTTGATTATTCTACTATTTAAATTGATTTATTTTGATTTAAATGGATAGAAAATCAAAATAAATAATAAAAATAATAAAATAATAGGTGGATAAGCTCAGGGGTCGTGGGTCCTCTTAGGAACAAGTTTCAAACAAGAATACATAGGCCCATTTGGAAAAAAAAGTCATTTTGATCAATGTTGACTTCATGCATATTTCCAAAAATTGGTCAACTTTGACAATACACATCTCTCTCATTCTTAACCATAAGACGTTGTTCTTTGACTTTTTAGAAAGCCTAGGATGTCCCCTAAACAAACCTTTTGGTTTCATCTCAATTGGGTCTTCCATGTGCATATAAGAAGCTTTTAACCAAAAGGTGTTTTGTTGACTTTTTAAAAGGACCTATAATGTAGAAATTCATATCTTTTGATGAATGCATATTTTGAACTTGTGGGCTGAAGATGAATTGTATGGAATTGCATCCTCTTCAAAATGAGACTTGGATGGAAATTTTTTTATAAAGTATGAATAAGTTATGCCTGGTCAAAGTTTGGTTGACTTTTCCTGTGAAACCCTAATTTAGCAACTTTTGGGTTTTGACGAATTTGGGGGCATTCCTTAAGGAATCATGATCAACCCTTGATCAAATGATGGACATCACTTCAAAATGTTGATGTTGACAAAAAATCTTGAAGTTTGACTGTATGTGGGCCACAATTGACTTTTGACCTAGTATAGTTGATTTTCAGGCATCTGGGTAATTGACTGAGCAAACTTCTTGTGCAAGACATTAAACTTGACATGGATGATCTTGAGAACATATTGGGACCATGGAAGGAATTTGGGAATCTTGGACTTCAACCATCTTGATGAGGAGTGAAACCCTAATTTGAAGCTTGTTGCCTTAGGAGGAGGATTTGTCTGGTCAATCCTTAGTCATCCTTGAGCAATTGAGGACCTCTAGAGGCATGTCTTGAGTGAAATGAGAGGGTAAATTTTGGGGTACAACAATAGAAAATTATTCTTCTTATTCTCCATTTTAGCTATGATCTTTCTCTAATCTTCTATTGTCTTAAGGCTTTCGTCACACTTGTCACAAGTTTCCTTGTAGGACACATTCAGATCTTCATATAGGACATTTTCATCATAGGATTCAATTTCATCCGCCCATCTTCTAGAGAGAGCATTCACAGATTTTACAGTCTCAGAGTTAGATTCATCTTTTGACTCATTATCATCAGACCAAGATATAATAAATCCCTTTTCTGCTTCTTGAGAAAGGTGGGACATTCTGGTCTAATGTGACCATAACCTTCACACTGATAACATTGAATACCTTTAAGAACATTCATGTGAAAGTCTTGATTGCTTTCATCATCATTTATATTTTGGTTCTCCAATCTAGTAGTGAGAAGTTGAAGTCTGGATATCTTCACTTTTGATGTGCCTTCATGAGTTGTCTTGAGGATTTCCCAAGCATCTTTAGCTATAATACAAGAATTTCTTAACCTGAAAATATTCTTGTCCACTAAATTGCGTAGAGTATTTAAAGCCTTGAAATTTCCAAGAGCTAATTTATCAGCTTCTTCAAACCAATCTTCTTCTAGCTTCAAGGACTCATTCCCATCTTAGTCCTTCACAACAGGATGACTCCATCCTTTCAAAATGGCCTTCCAAGGTTTGTTGTCCATGGATTTCAGAAAAGCCACCATTCCAACCTTCCACCAGTCAAAATTTGAACCATCTAACAGAGTTGGTATGTTGTTGTATCCTCCTTCCTTCTCCATAGAACCGAAAATTATTCTCCCTGGAACTCACCCAATAGACATAACTGAGTGTATGCTCTGATACCAATTAAAATTATGGCACTTTAAAATAGATGTCAAGACTTATGTTCCAATGCCAAAACACAATATCAAGACAAATGTTAAGACATCATCTGCTGACAAAACAATACCAAAATAGAAATTATCCATAATTAAATTGAAAAAGGTAAAAAACACAATCAATTATTAACTTAATTCAGTGCAACATCACCTACTCTGAGGGCTACCAAGCCAAGAAGGAAATCCATTATAACAGTATTAGTTCAAATCCTAAACAATCCCAGTTTACAACTTATTACCTAATCATTACCATATGAAATTTCTACCTCGGAACCTCCTAAATACGAGAAGCCCTTCTCAGTTCCCACAATCACCTCAGTGACTAAACCAGTGACAAGAACAAAAACAGAAGATTACACTTCAAATACAATACTCAACTCTTTGCTTAAAAGCTCGTTAGTGAGAACAATAACTTTATCCACAATCAACTCTTTGCTTAAAAGTTCATCAGTGATTTCCAAGAAACAATGAATAATCATTCTACCTCAATGTATCAAGAGATACATGAGTGATACACAAAAAACAAACAAAGCACCTAAAGTACTCTCAATACCCCAAACTTTTATTTAACCCACACAAACTTCTTTTCAATGTAAATTCTTTTGTTTCTAGGTTTAGTAAGTCTATTTATAAATTCATTTGTGAGCAAGCGATTAATAGTTGTCTACCTACTCAAAGTATTTTGTATTATTTTCTCCTCCTTTAGATAGTGTTATCCTACCATTAGTTAGTAGGAAGCCCTACCGTTGGATGTGAAGGGACAGAGACGGGTCATCGTACGATCATTGAAGGCAACTCGTAGGGCCGCTTTAGCAATTTTCGTAAGGGACTAGATCATTTACCGAAGGAAACATTCAAAGGGAGCATCGAGGGACTACGATCTTTTTAATCGAGGGATGGTGCTAAAGCATCCCCACGTTCCAAAGACATGACTATTTTTATTGAAGGCAATAAGGGGGGTTATCCTAGAGGTGCGCGTGCGCGAGTGATTTTTGTTTCAGTTATTATTTATCTTGCATTAGGGTTAGCTATCATTTTATTTTAATCTTGCCATATAATCCTAATTACTAACAGTAAATGAAGCTGTAAATATGTGGAAAATAAAAGCAGAAAATAAAACCTAGACTATTACAAGGCTTCAGAGAATATACAAAAAATAATAAAATGCGGAATAGTAAACACTAATTACTATTACAAATCGGGAAACAGTTACATAATCAGAAGAAAAAGAGAGAATGATAAATCCCCTCGCGAAAGTACGAGTGATCTGAAAATATAAATGAATAGAAAAAATGAAAAAAATTAATTCATTGGTATTTTTAGGAAAAATGTTTGTGGTGAATTTATTTATAAAAAAACCTAAGAAAACTAACTTGATTCAAAAAATTCAATTAATTTAATTAAAAAAAAACCTAAGAGTCTAATTAATCTTAATTAAGAAAATTAATTAATTAATTAAATTAGTTGATAAAAAATTGGTTAAAACTAAACCTAATTAATTAACCTAAACTAATGTTTTAGTATTTTAATTAAATAATTAAAAATAATAATTAAAAGAAAAAATATAAAAGGAAAAAGGAATTGGGCCTGATATAGAAAATAGTGGGGGTACAAATAGCAGGAAGTCCAGGGCCCAAAGAGGAGAGGCTCATTGATCCAGTGTGCTGCAACTTCAGGGGCGCATGGCAGGGAAGCGTTTGAAGTGTTTGATGTTGAGGATGATGGGATCTGATGGCTGAGAGTTGAGGACGTATGACTGTGGTATAGAGCGTATCACACTTGATATGTAGAAATCAAAAAACATGAAAAAGTTTGTGCCTCGCCAGGATCGGACCCGCGTATGGGCATAATAATGACTTAGAGGCAAGCGCGCTACCACTGGGGTGGTGATACATCCATTATCTTATGTTGAACAAATAAAATAAATATTAAACACAAACGTGTAGATCGGAGAGACGTCGGAGCCCTAGCTCCGGTCGTCCTCTCTAGTGAGAAGATTTGTGTTCCTGCAAAAATAACACACGTTAGGCCTACAAAGGGACCCTATCCCCCTAAATTCAACCCTGTGAATTCAATGGGATGGTTTTTTTGGATGAATCACGCTGCAAAAGGAGATTCGATGAGAATTATTTAAAACGGCATGAGTATGTCAATTTATCGTTCTTGCGTAAAAACTTGCAAATGATGAGTCTAAATGAATCTAAACATTATTATGAGCAAGAATATATGCATGAATTCAATGAATAAACCCCTGGCATGTAAGTTTGGATTCAAGGAAAATCCATCAACCGAAGTTGCGTGGCTGCGGAGATCTGGAGTGTTATGGCCTTCAGGGATGACTGAGTGTAACTCCTGGAAGTCCCAGGAAACTGATAGAGTGCTTGTGGTTGATTGAAACTCGATGAAATGCAGTGTTTGATTATGCCCTAGTTCTTGAAATTTTGTGAGTTTTAGGGTTGTTCAAGGACAAGGGTTTTTTATGGTCTTTTATGTCTCATTTGGAGTGAATATATAGGTTGAATTAGGTCACAATATGATGGGCTTGGACTTGTGTAATGAGCTTTGTCCTATTTTATTTTATTTTATTTTAACCTTTAAATGAATAAAAAATCAAAAGTAAAATATAAAAAATCATAGGGAGGTGTGTGAATTAGTCTTGGGGGGCATAAGGGGTGTAGTACACGCTTGGTATTTAAAACAATAGCCCAATAGCCCAAAAATTCAAGTTTGGTCATTTTGAACTCCATGCATTTGCTCAAAATTTCCCAACTTGCATTGGTCATAACTCTCTCAATTTTCATCATTTGAAGGTGATCTTGATAGTTTTTTAGGGCACTGCGATTAGTTCGGTGAGAGTTGGTCTCCCGAAGACGCACCGGTAAAGAGATGGGCCATCTACTACCAAAAATTGGGTTTTGATGGCTCTGGCCGTCACTCCTCTCCCGAAGGTGACAATCAGCTCGATGTATCTCCAAGATTTTTTGCTAGCCCCGTTGAAGCTCTGGAGATCTGATCTAACATATGGGGTCAGATGGCTTTCATTCAACTGTAGTATGATGAACAATTGGGTGTACATAATGTCTACCGAGCTTTCCTAGTCGACCAGAATGTGTCACACGTCAAAATTTGCCATGTGAGCTCTTATGAGCAGTGGAATGGTCGAGTTGGGGGCCCTGTCTGGTAGTTCTTCTCTGTATAAGGTGAGGGGTGGGAACCTCCTCGGAACTTGTCTGGCATGGCGTACATGTCAAAATTGGTCGAATATTCATTTCATAAACCCCACTGTATGCTTGTTGAATTCCCCGCCAGAGATGACCATAGCAGCGGGGAACGACTCCCAAGGGCTATGAGAGGAGAAATATAAAGGAAAGCTCTCCACGTTCGAGAGGTAGAAGTCTTCTGGCCGCGAGATGCTCATGGCAACCGGTATGGCGTTAATCTCAGGGGACTCCTTCCCCTCTTTGATATTTTTGGCTTCTGGAGCCTCCTCACGGGCGACCTCTTTTTTCTTGTATTGTTTAAGGTGCACGTCTCAAATCAGTATTTCGATTGCATCATTTAGATTGGATGCAATCCTCAGTGTTGTGCATGTGGCTTTTGTGGAACCTGCAGTATTGACTTTTGTCGGTTCCTGGTTTCAAGGGCGTTTGTCGGGGAAAGCGTACCCCGACCTGTTTGAATTCGAAATTTTCCCATTCATATAGAATATGCTCCCTCGAAGTAGTCAGAGGGGTGTAGTCGTGAAACTGCCCTTCGGGTCCCTTGTAGTTCTTGGGGTCCCTGGATCTGTCTTCCCGTTTCTTCTCTCCTCGACGAGAAGTCTAGGGTTCATCATTTCTTGAGGGTTTGGCACTCTCATTGTGCCTTGATTCCCAGGCGCTATTGGCGGCTTCCTTCTCCTTGTACTGTATGTATGCTTGAGCCTTAAGGAGGATGGAGTCGAGCCTTGCCAGTGTTTTGATGCCCATCGCTTTAGTGAAGTCACTGCGGGGACGAAGCACATGCTCAAGGAGGTACTTCTTCATGTTTTCGGTCATAGAGACCTGCATTGCTTCCTTGTTGAAGGGCTATATGTATGCCCGAAGAGATTCGTCTCTACCTTGGATGATTGCTTCGAGCGAAGCTTCTGACTTTGGGTGTCGACATGAGGCCGTGAAGTGCCCGAGAACATCCTCTCAAGCTGCTTCCAGAAGGTGATGGATTCATCTGGGAGACTTTTGTACCAGGACATAGCTCCTTTCGTGAGAGTGGTCAGAAACAGTCTACATTTGATAGCTCCTCTGACCCCTCGGTATTCGAGGAGGGCGTCGATGGTCTCTATTTGTTCATCAGGATTTTTCATCCCATCGTACATCCCCAGCGAGGGTAATTTCTCCAGTCCGATGGGGAGTGGTGCCTCTGTAATTTCTCTTGACAACGGTCCGTGGGGATTTTCATAATCGCTATCTATAGGAAAAGGAGAAGGGGGGTGATAATTCTGTCCGCATCGGGTGTCGTGATCTCGACGGGGGGGGGGGGGGGGGGGGGGGGGGGAGGACTCCTTTGTTCCTGCCTTAGCTTGGGTGATGGTGATCGACAGTGATCGGCTTGGCGGTCGCCTTTCTTTCTCTTGGATGATAGAAAGTCTTGATTTTTCGGGGGAGGTGTGCGGTCGCGTTTCTTAAAGAAAGAAACGTCGCGCTTCTCCTTTGTTGGTGGAAGGCCATGCCTTGGTGGAGATATGTTGGGGGAATGTCGTCACCCGGGTTCTTTGAGGAGGAGATTTTGACCGCTTCTGTTCCCAGACCCCCATATTTTTATTCTGTTGCAAGATAAAGGTGTTGGTTTAGTTGATGGTAGAAAGCAATGCTGTGATGGCCGGGTCGGCACTATGAGGGATGGGAACTAGTTGTAGGATCTCTGGAAGTTCCTCAGTGGGGTCTTGGGACGCTGTCCGTCCAAGAATTGCTTATCGTCACGCTGGGCGTCGACAAAATCTGGGGATGCAGTTCGACCATCGCGGAGGCCGAAATCATCCTCGAGGTGAGGATGTTCCTGACCTCCGTCAATCTTGTGTGCCGGGGAAGATGGAGCCTTTCCAAATGGATGATGATCGTCATGGTCAACTATAATTATTGAATGGATAGGATCTTTGGTTTCCAGATTGCGAGGAATAAAAATCAAGGAAGATAGATTCCCACAGACAGGGCCACTGATCTTATCGGTTAATCAGAGCCTATAAGGTGGCCGGATGACGATCTTTTGTCTGGCTGGAAAGTCGAGGAGGAAAAAAGGGTGGTTGTACCTACAAGGCACTCCGACGATCAAGTAAGTGTGGGAGAAAAGAGATACAAGCAAAGTATTAGGGTTTTAGTGGTGAGTAGTGAATATTCTATATCTAACCTTCACATGCGTGAGGGTATATATAATGCCTCTGGCGCGTGGCCATTGTTTTCTATTTTTGGGCCTAGATATGCGAACCCGTGAAAATAGGTAACTGTCGGGACTTGGTCGTATCGAGCAGGTGTGCCCGTAACTAGCTGTTGATTCCGAGGGGAAGGTAGGTTACAGGAAATGGTCTGGTCGGTTCCTGGTTGTCTGGACGACTTGGTGTCAGACAGACCGAGAGTTACTCGTTGATCACAGTGGGTCAGTGCCGGTTCAGGAGGACAAAGGATTGATGGTGCCCGACGGGCTGCGCCAGAGAGAGAGACTATACTGGGCCCATTCTGACTGTCAGGCCAGTCCAGAACAGATGTAAATGCACTAGTAGTATCGAGTTTGGAAAATGAAGAAAATTGGGTCATTGACTCAGGTTTCTCTTATCACATGTGTGCAAGAATAAAATACTTTGAAACTTTGAAGATGGTGTAAGGTGGAGTAGTTTGCCTTGGTGATAAAAGACTTGCAAAGTTCATGGTATTGGTACGACCATACTTAAAATGTTTGATGATTGTGAACTTCTTATTCACAATTTGAGGTATGTTCCAGAACTCAAGGGAAATTTGTTATCTATAAGTATGTTTGATGATCTAGGCTATTGTACTAGAGTTGAACATGGAGTGTTGAAGATTTTGTGTGATGAATTGATTATTGTTAAAGGGTCTAAAATACGTGGTCTATATATTTTAGAAGGTTTGGATGTTTTATTCATTCATTTTGAGTTTAAGGCGTTATGAGTGCCTTGAGAAATTTTCAGAGGAGTATAATGAATTTTGCATAAATCAATGGATAAAAATGCATGTTACCGCTGAGTTGTTATTGAGTTTTTGGGGAAGAGCTAAGGTTAAAACAACTTACTTGGTTGGTAGAGAATTTATTCATAGGGAGAATAGTGAAAACCAAGGGAGAAACTATAATGGAGAAAAATTAGTTTGAGGTGGAGTTTCCTACTATGAATACTAGTAGTATTGAGGAAACGGCTACAAAGATCTATGATTATCATTTGACTCATGATAAGTTAAGGAGAATTATTGTAGCATCTCAAAGGGACAATTATGCTAGCCTTGGATATTATGTTTCTAATGTGGCTGAAGGACTGCAAAATAAAAGAAGAAAAACCTTCAGGCGGGCATTTGAAAACAGGTGAAGTCAAGGGAGATTGAAAAATCATATTTGTAGGCTTGTTAAATTGCCTAGGAAGAAAAGGGTAATTGAAAACAAGTGGATGCAAGTGGTGAGATCAAGATTCAAGGGTTGTTTGAATTTGATCAAGGTTATTGATTCGATTTTTAATCTGGTTAGAGAGCAACAAACGTTGTTGATGCTTAAATTGGTATCAACACGGTTTAAAGTCCAGGAGGAGATTGTCGTAATATACCTTAAAACCTTTTTTGATAAATAGAAAGAAAACATATTTCGAGATTGCCAAAAATCATAAAGTCAAAAAGTAGTCTGGTTTGAGCAATTCACGGGTATCAAGTTCAGTTTGTTCGGTTCAGTGATTCATTCATTAATGTTAGAATATTTTATATTAATTTAGAGATCATATAAATTAATATAAAAAGATATTATAAGATATTTATAATATTCTAAAAGATATTATAAGATATATATTTATAAAATTATAAGAGATATTATAAGATATATATTTATATAATATTTTAAGAGATATTATAAGATATTTATAATATTTTAGAGATGTTATAAGATTATAATAAATCTTTTATTATATTCCACTAATGAGATGTGTTTTGGATTTGTTATGGATTTGTTATGGATTTGTTGGATTTTAGCAATTATAAATATGTATCTCTTTATTATTATAGTGTGGTAATTTTAGAGCTTACAACAGAAAGGGAGAGTATTAATTTAAAGGTATAACATAAGATTTTGGCTATTCTCAAGGAAATCTTAGAAAGGCAAGGGTTTTGAAAACCTTTGAAGTTATTTAAGGGAATTAGGGAATTGGAAAACACATGTTTATACTTTGGGTTTGAGTTATTTATATATTGAAGGTTGAAGAGGTTGGAAAATATTTGGGTAGAAAATAAGGTTAATTTTTGGGTGGCTTCAGGGTTCTTCTTGGGAACTCGAAGGAAAAAACTATTTTCTTGTAACTCATTTGTAATCTCTTGTAACAACTTTTTGAGTATAGTGAACTAGAGAGCTGCTATCTCCCCCAGAGTAGTTCGTTTGATCGAACTGGATAAACAAGCTTTCATCTTTTTCTCACCTTATTATGTTATTTATCTGTACACAAATATTATTACCGTAGACTGTTTATTTTAGTTGCTACTATTCTTGCTTCACAAATTGAAAATGAATTTTGTCGTAATTTAATTCACAAATAT